>KN727318.1:5197-16568 GCA_000816745.1 Ancylostoma duodenale
GTAGGTGGACACCGAGTAGGACGGGCGACGGTAGGGGTGGGGGGGGGGGTGGGCGCCTCCCGAGAATTGATTCGAATTTTTTTTTCAAATTTTTTAAATTACTTTACAATACAAATAGATGCATTGTATTGGTTGATTTTTAATTGTTTATTATTATTAATATTTTTAATACAATTTTTATCAATTATCTCTTTTTATAATTAATATTTTTGGTAATTTTATTCCCCAAAACGGCGGAGACCCCACTTTTCCCACCCTCCCCCCCCCCTCCCGCCCACTTTCTGCGTCCACCACTGTTGGACACCTATTCTGGGGTTTTTTCCTAGTTACTGGACCGCGTCACAATAGATCCAGAAGTAATTTTTTTTAACATGGTTGATACTTCGATACGCTGGATTGCGTTATCCCGCAGTAGGAATGGGCCCTGTCTGTTCACCAGTGTCATCCTTCAATTCGAAGTGTCATCCTTCAATTCGAAGGTTTGTCGTTAACTATTTCAACGAAGAGAGTGTAGTAATTGGGGTGGATGGGAGGGGGTCGGATTCTAACGCTTGTGACAAAGTTCGGTTACTGCCGTCAAGTGGCCTTCTCCATCGTCGATAACAGTCTGTTTAAGAAATGTCATTTGAGATTTGGTAAGTGAAAAGATGTGAAGAGTTCCAGATGCCAACCTTGGTGACATTCTGTCACCTCAGTCCAGGCATTTATTTTCTTTGTCTCACCAAATTTCTTCAAGAAATGGAAGAAGGCAGAGCTACTTATAGCAAGATCTACGTTATAGCTTGTTCAATTTGTATTGAGTACGACTTAATCTGCTCCTTCGGAGAGTTTTTGTCAAAGTCGATCCGCCCATCCTCTCATGGACATTTTCCAAGCTTTCTCATCATGACTTTCATCTCTTTGGGGCTTACAAACTACTGGAAATTCAGAGCAGATACCAACCTCAGATGCAGCACATATTCTTTCGCACTCCTCACTGTTTATCCGAATTCAAGTCATGAAATGAAATTTCAAATATTACCCCATTACCCATACCACTCGTTTTGAACCTAAAACCCAACAATGCTATGACGTAAAACCATCTCAAAAGTGTTTTAATAACTGATGTTTCAGGCTACCAGTGAACACGAAAACCTCGCAGGACAACACAGTGAGAACGATGAAACCAACATTCAACATGTGCAGTAGCGAGCAAAAAGATTGCAACTTTTGCTTTTTCGTCCATAGCTCCTTTCAAAGAGGAGCATGGAGGTTTCTATTTTCATGGGAGTTGTAGATACACATTTGAGAGAGGAATGCTCCGAAACTCCCTTATTCCATCGACTTCTTCTTTGTTTTTTAATTCTCTCGCAGAAGTCGAAATCCGTAATTTGGGACCATTCGTAAAGTCTTAGAAAATGACGTCTATCAACAATATCTGACCACGAGTTGGTTCCCTGCAGCAGAATCAACCCGTGTACGCTAAAAAATGTGCATGCGCTGACCACTGATTGACATCCACGGAGACTGTGTGGGCTTAGTTTAGCAGTGTTTTCCTGTGGATGTTTCTCTCACCCTGGCCCCCTCTATCAGCTCTGTTTAGAAGGGAGAGATGCTGCTGACGGCTCTACAAGTTTAGTTTCGGATGTTAGGTTTTAATACAATCCATTGCTCCCTTGGAATTCCGAAATTTTTCGGTTTGTTGCAATACAGCTAATTGTGCACATCATGGGAAATAAGTTATGGAATTTTTCTGTCCAGGGGAGGAAGATTGGTTATGGATCTCATGTGGGATAAAGATACTCTAGGGTTCCTAGAAAATTGCTGTGTGCACGTGGATTCATGCCGCTTGGACTTGTCGAAAAAAGACTCCTCGAAGTGAAGAGTGCTGGTCGTTGGCACAAGTGGGTGCGCCTCTTTGCTCAACTGGTGAGTTTACACACTTAGCCTAGCGCATTTTGCTCTGAAAAGGTGTCGTTTGGTTTGCTTCACCTAATTAAAATTGAACTATGCCGTCTTCATAGTGATAGGCTACAGCATCCCACTTTCGTGGTTTCTGAGAGAGTTCATTGCACATTTTAGGACGTCCAGATGTCACCTAATATCACTGTGCCACCACAGTGACAATAGTTGACATCCTGACTCAAATCGCGGAATCTACAGGGATCGATGAGAGTTTCATCAGTCGTCTCAAAATCGATCATCCTAGATGTCCTGTGTTCTACGGCCTCTTAAAGACTCATAAGATCTCCTCGGATGCCATGCAGTCTATGTCACCGGACAGCTTCAAAATCAGACCCATCATAGGTTGCGTGGGTGACCCTACTGACCGAGTTCCATGGTTTCTCACCAAAATCATGGGTCAACTTTTACCGAACCCCCCCCCCCCCTTGAAAAATACGAACCAATTCCTTAAGCTTCTATAATACGTACGTCTGGTTTCGACTCGAATAGTGTCCTGGATTCATTTGATGTGATTTCCCTATACACTAACTTTCAGAACAACCAAGCCCTTTAGGCAGTATCGGAAATGTTAGAAAGTCACGTCGGCAACATATCGGGCTGCGTATCAGACGTACGGTTACTTTGATCAAGGAGAGCACCTGTTCTGGCCATTTGTTCCATGAGCAAGACTGAACAACCGGTATTAGGACACCTACCATTGTTGTCTGCAGATATACATATAGACGATTGTTGCATCATGACCTCAACACTGTCCGAAATGGGCGACTGTTTCAACATCCTTAATCAACAGTCAGAATATATAGAGAAGTCAACAACGGTTGGTTGGCCTTCCTGAACACCCAAATAAAGCTGTCCCGTGGCACAGTTAAAGTTAAATGGTATCGTAAGGGTACGTCAAAGAACGTATTCATACATTCCAATTCTGTGCACCCAACATCTGTCAAGCGCGCAGTGCTACTCAATATTTATTTATTTATTTGTTTATTTATTCATATGCACATACGTGCTCTATACATTCATGAATTAAAACACAAAAATGTGGTAGAAGAGCTCTCCAGGTCTGTGAATCAAAAACTAACTCAAAATGTGTCCCCGATGTGGTAGACGTATGTGATTCCTTTTTTCTGAAGTAAACTTCCACACAGCAGAATCAATGAGACATCCGTGCGTCTCGCTCAGAACTGCTCCCACGAACAGAGAGGATACTGAGACAGTACCCGTATTTCTCTTAAACCGGAGCAGTTCTTTTTTTTGTGGTAGCTCAAGTGGGAAAGAAACGTGGGTTCCATCTCTGTTGGTTCCTCGCAGTATCACTTTCTTTCTTGTCTCAAGATTTGCTAGCAGGGAGTGGAAATCGAACCTAGAGGAGCTGCAAAAAAGGAAGAAAATCAGAAAGCTAAAACGGGCACCAAAGTATTGGTTTTTGAGAAATCATGTGCTGGAGAGCCCCTCGTGTTTACAAAAATGCTGGCAGAAGAAAAACGGCGATCTGAGACTGGTGTAAATAAAGGGTAGTAGTGATCTTGTGTAAAACAGTTTGGTTCCGAGGCTGCAGAGAGACGTTGTCGTAGGTGAAGAGCTAAAAATAAACTCAAACTGAAAGAGGCATCATACAACGTCGTTTATGTTAAGAACACTTAGGATATCAGTTTTTCTCAATTTTGCCGTCAATATCGAGGAGTTCTTTATCTCAAGGAAGGAGATAGGAAGCTTATTGAGGAGCTTTGTAACACACCAGAAAAAAGAGGATTCTTGGAGTGAACCATCACAGCTCTTGAACCTAGGTGGTGTAAGATTGAAACATGCTAAAATATGTTCAAAACGGCTCGTGAAGGCTGCAGTGGCGAAGCCGAGCGCCATGAATATCTTCTGATGGCATCCAATATAGCAAGAAGTAATGGGTACGCAACAGCCACTCGTTACCGGGCAGGGCATGTTCAAACTCAATGCAGTACACGTGCGAATAAATTGGCTCTCCGTCTTCCTTTCATTTGAGTCGAAATGGCAGCCGACCTACGATGATGTCTTGCCCGAGCTCAACTGGATATGATGTTATCTTAGTAAACATACCTAATGATAACCTCAGGAAACAGTTGACTCAGAGCAGACTCTACGACAAGCAATGCATATCTCTCAACTGTATTGTTTTCCCTATTGTAAAATAGGAGACTGCTCAAAGACAGAGGTCATTTATCGAATAACTTGTCTGAACTGTGGAGCTTCTTATATTGCAGAAACAGGTCGAGTGCTCGGCATACGTTCAAAAGAACACTTAGCTAGCAAACGGCTGGGGAGCTTAACATCTGCGCATGGGAGGCATAGATGCGAAAAGCACAACGGCGACGACTATGAAGTGATGTGTACCACCTTAACCCATGAAACGGAAATCTCGACGAGAAAGGCACTGGAAGCATTTTGGATTTCTGCAAAGAATCCAAGCATGAATAACAGAAACGAATGGCGCTCGATTACTTATGACTTTCTCCCATTCGTATCACTATGTGAGCTGTAGATAAGCAGATAACCCGAGCCCATATACCATTCATGGAGCGGGATGACACTCATTTCACCGCAACGAGTGTCATGATCGGTGCGTGCGGGTAACCGCAGAAGACGGTGGACTCGAAGGTTTGTCTTTGATTGCCCACCGGGGGTCTTCTTCAGTTGGAACGATGTCGCACCAGCCAGGAGGGAGGAGACGTCTGGTTTCTCAGAGCACAAATTCGAAAATTACTCCACTTTCAGGCCTCTGAAGATGTCGTTTTGACGAAAAGTCAGGCCAAGAATAAATTGTGCCACCCACCAACTTGGTACGAGCAGAGGCGTACAACACTGAAAAGTTGCAATCTTTTTGCTCGCTCTTGTAACTATCACCAATTGACCTGGAACGTCACACACATATTGTTTAATCTGTCCGGAAGATGTTAGGCGTTTTAGTAGTTCGTGATCGTAGGATTGTGGGATTTTTTTATGTGTATATATATATATTGCCGCTGAGAAACCCTCGCCATGGGTCGTCCACCAAAACAGATAGGCGCTTTAGGGTTATATAGCTTCTGTATCAGGATGTGTCAAAAATTACACAAAGAAGGAAAAGAGGCGTGAATGTTAAATGGGTTGACGAGGTGGTTCGTTTCGCCTCATTTCACATGAACCACTTTTGGATCAGTTCCACTGAGGCTCATCAGTGATGAGGGGAACTGATCCAAAAACAATCAGTGAAGAAAAAGTGCCCAAAGGGCAGAGAAAACTACAAAAAGTTGAAATTTAGGTCAAAATCGTAAAATACGATTTTGAATCTAATACAGCAGCCCTCGGATACGCAGCCAAAATAATGCAGAGTATGTGCGTGTGCGTGTTGCATTAGAGCAACATTTTATAGAAAAACTGTAGCAAAGCATGTTGCTTGCTTGTTGCAATGGAACAGCAAATTGTAGCGGATTATTTACACATGTAAGTTACATTGGACTAGCGAATAGTATAAAATATGGCGGAGCATATATGAGTGTGTATGTGTGTATGTGAGTATGTGTGTATGTTGATATATGTATATGCAAGTGTATGTGTATGTGTTTGTATGTGTATATGTGTATGTGTATGTATGTTCATGTGTATGTGTGTATGTGTATGTATGTGAGTGTGTTTGTATGTAATTTTGTGTAACTATGTGCATGTATATGTGTGTATGTGTATGTACATATGTTTGTATGTGTGTGTAGGTGCATGTGCGTGTGTATGTGTATGTATATATGTATGTGTGTATGAATACATGTGCGTTTTTGTGTGTGTATGTGTATATGTGTGTATGTGTGTATGTGTGTATGTGTGTATGCGTGTGTGTATATGTGTGTGTCATGCAATGTAGCCGCTAATTATTAAAAATGTTTTCAACACACTTATATAGCTTTTTGTAATCTTCGTCCAGGGCATATTTATAGCCAATAGCTTTGTTTCTATATACAAGTCGTAGGTCGTATCGATGAAAACTCAAGTCATCTCCAAACTCAAGTCCAGATTTCAAAATTCAGTAATTCAATATTCCGCAGTTTTTCGACTCTCACACTTGAGTACGTCGTATATACGGGAAGTTTCAAGAGTTTCTATGAGGTGACTATAATAATCAAACCAGACGCGCGTCAGTTATTGATCCTTTATTGACTGGCTGCACGACACATTCCTGTGCTAACGAATATCCGTTGGTGACCACCTCCGAGATGATGATTCGGAGGAACGTTTCGGAATCCACGCGAGTAATTCGGGAAGCTTGTTGGTGTTGTGTTATATTAGGTGCGTGCAAACGTTCCGGGACAGTTCCACCTAAATTTTTAAAAGGCCATAATTCGGCTCAAAGTTAAAATTTTTATTCAATTCAAAGGTAAATTCAAAGCGCATCGGGACCTGTGTAAAGTGGTCCATATGGCACAGACAATATTTTTTCGGAATCCTAAAATTCGACAGGTTTGCACTTGAAAGAGCAGCACACGTCTTTTTCGAGTAGGGTCTCTCCATCAAATGATTTGCTGCGGATGTAAAGCCATAGAAACATGAAATGTGGATGATCTGTTGGAGACAGGTACAGAGAGTATGAAGTTAGAATTTCGAAAACTGATTGGTCAATTTTTCACAAGGCTTTTACTGTAACATGCCGGTACGCTTTTTCCTCACAGGATCAAGCGTGGGTTGATAAATTATCAACGGGGGTCGTATGGTGGGCGGATAAAGAGGAGGGGGGGGGGTCGTAGAGGGGGATCATGGTTGTGGTGGAGAATTCGTGTACTTCTCTCAGTAGTAGTGTAGCCATGCCTCGGAACGAGGCTGAATTTCGAATAGTCATTTTGTTCATACGTCCTGCCGTCCTGCTCATCCCTAAAAGCCGAAAAAAGTCTCACTATCGAGTCTACCCAGCTGTGCTTTGCATTCAAGTTTCAGCTACCCAGCATCAATAGAAAAGATTCAGCACAGGAATCACGAAAGTGATGTTTAGAAGATGAAAATGGCTTTTTTACTTGCTTTTATCGACTAGATCGAAGCAGGAACTATAACAACAGCGGAAAAGCGAACCACACTACCTGAGATGCGCAAATCTCCTACTAATTGAAACTGGAAAAAAATCGGTACCCCAGTCGGCTGAATCTCCTGCTATCCATATTCAACTACAACCATACCTCCGATCAAGCCGAAATTTTAGGTGAAAATTTTCGCACGTTCGTTCTGCCCGTCTTACCCTGTCCTGCGAGCCGATGAAGGGTCATTCTATGGTCCTTACCCAACTGTGCTCTACTCCCTTGTCTCCAGTTTTAAGAAAAAAGATCCAGCACGAGAATTACGGGGATGAGGTTCCGTCGATAGAAATGGCCATTTTTACATGTTTTTATCGACAGAGTTGAATCACGACGCAGGCCACAGCGGAAAAAGGAGCTACACAGCTTGAAAACGCAAACCTTCGATCATTTAAAACTGGAAAAAATTAAGCACCTCAACGAGCTAGATCTTCTGCCATGGGTGTCGGACTACAACCATGCCTCTGAGCAAGTCAAAATTTTAGGTGTAAATTTTTGCACGTTCGTACTGTCCGTTCTACTTAGTCCTGCTAGCCGACGAAGTGTCCTTTCGTGCACTACTTTCGATTATCTTGAACCCACTACGAGCGCACGTTATTTTAAGTCGTGCAAAAATTTTAGCCTCGGAGAGGATCGAACCCTTGACTATGTAGATGAGGTATCGATACTTTTCATGGCAAATTTGAACCAAATCGCTTGAGCAAGTCTGAACTCATGTTTTCAGGGCGGCATTCGCCAACCGCGTGCATCTCAGCTTTTTGCAAAATTTCTGGATAGAGAGGGGATCGAACCCTTGACCGTATACGCGGTCGCTACTCCTACTGCTACTATAACGTTTGAATTTGAAGTGTCTACATTTTCGTTCTCATTTCTCATCTCATCTGAAATTTGTGAACGAAAGGGGAGGGGAGGTCGTATTTTTGGCGGCTGAGAGGGGGGAGGGGGTCGTATGAGGGTCGACTTTCCATGATCGTCACGCTTGACCCTGACCCCGCAGTAGCAGCGGACGATGTAAGCTCGCCTGTATTGCCCTTATATTTAAGAGTTCTCCCATGATTACTTTAGATAAAAAAGGTATTATTTAGCAACTGCTGTTCATCCGTTTGGAAAACATCGGTTGCGGATGACGTAAGTTGCTGCCCACGAAAGGTCATGCAAGTTCCTCAAGTGTGTGGCTTCGGTTCGCCTATTTTTTTAGGTGCGTCGCTTGAACCTAGATCACCGGGTGATCTGCTCTTGATGTCATACACGACCCTTTACCTTTACTATTAACCTTTACTATTAATGATAACGTTATTTACTATTAATAATAATGATCATTCCTGAAAAGAGTTATTGGAATATCAGTAGGTGGAATATCTAATACCTGTATAGACCTCTCAGCGTGGGCAGTAGTTTTCTTTGCTACACTCACGCAAAATCCATCCACTCACCCTACCCTTCTTACCGACTTCCCTTAAGCGACATGACATGGTTGGCTAATTTTCCCAAAGTGTCCTTCCCACTTTTGCAATGGAGCTGATTCAACCTGCTTTTTCAGGATGCCTTTGTGAGGGTCAAGTTGCTGACCAGCTCGTTCAGCATTTTCCTAGCTCTCAGCTCCGCCTGTAATAAATAAGAATTCACGAGCCACAGCCATTTTGGAGAACAAACTATTCACAGACGCATTATTAATGCTATGGTTCGCTTCCTTTGTCTATCATCCGGATTTGCATCTATCTATAAAGCTAAATTCCGCGAATTAGCTTAGAGCACATAGCACTGATTTTACACCAAAAACATGGCAAAGCTGTACCGTGGATCCTAGCCAAAAGTGGTATAAGTGGCAGATGCTTCAGGCTACTAATATTTATGGAAGCCTTTGCAGGATATTGCAGCCGCAAAGAGCAATACGACGTTAAACGATGGAATATCACCAACTGCCCCGGAACTTTTGCACGCACCTAGTAGCTAAACATGTGGGCAGGCGTTCGTTGTGGTTTCATATCTGAACTCCTGAGCTTGAACGATAATAAATTTAGTTTACTAAGGGCCTTAAGGGCATGAACATGAGTGCCTTACACCTGTCTTAAGTAACGTCTGAAAAACCTGCCACATGTCTAAATGGCGAAGGAAACAGTTATCACCAAAATCCTCAAGCCTGAGGCACTCACGAGAAAACGTGGGTGGACCGATAAACTGGAGGTAATGGTTGAAATATTGTTTTCCTATGTAGCTAGCAGGCCTAAATTCCCATAATCATCCACCTTGGTTATTTGCTAAATACTGATTCTTCAGACATGAAAGATGCGATTTTCGCCATGCGACAGGTAGAAAATTTGCCATCCAGTATCACTATTGTTTCACTACGTCATTTCTCCATTTTCCTTCGTTGCATGTGTAGATCCTTGTCCTTCCAAGTTCGTTTTTTTCTTGGGTACGTGAGCACGCTTAAAAATTTTGTTCGGATTCAAATTGCGCAAAACCGTAGGTAAGCTCATTTACATGAGTGTCAGGTGCAGGACTGAGAATGCTCTTGCCATTCACTGCGCGCAAGTGGCAGTTCTGCTAGTGTTCAATATACTTCTCGAGAAAAGGATTATCCACTCCTCATCGAACTGCCGTATGCTCACATTCGTTGTTTTATCGTTACGTATCCGGCCACTAAACAGTTCGGATATCGTAGAGATTAAACTGTCGATGATGCGGTACTACTTTGTTACCCATATGAACTGTGCACACTTTGATTATTTGTGCAGGAACATGCCTGAGATGTATGATGTTTCTTTCGAAGTTTCATTTCGTAGTTTTGGTTACCTAATATGTGCTATGGCTCAGCAACACATTCAGGGAAGAATGATCGGGGACTAAAAATAGAATAGAAGACTGACACACACCCGAAATCTTACTCATACGAGCTCATCTGAACAAATGAGAGGGGAAGCTAAAGCAGTTAATTCTCATCCTCTCCATTTTCCTCATCCTAATATAGTAGTTCTGTTATTATCAATTGCAAGATGCCAATGTGAGCGGAACTGGGTGCCAGCTTAACATTCGTTTCATCCTTTAATTTATTCACATTCTTTCTTCGCAAGCCACGTGAAATCAGTGGTAGTTAGCTAGCACGTGGTGATTTCAGCTGTGGTGACTTCTGCTGGTAAATAAATCTCGAGCTCTACGCTATTAAACAGAATCGAGATTTTGATAATGTAGCCGAAAAAGTTCGTTCCAAAGGCCATGTGTACATTTTGCCATGTGGGCGTTATGAAAGATGTCTGCGCCTTCTTTACCTCTTTTCCTTAAGCCAACTCTTCAATCAACTCACTAGGAGAACTTTTTCCATTAACACATTACTAGAATTTTTTTAACATATTCTCCACAGCTGCAGTGAATCATGACCATGGAGTCCTCAATTGCATGTTCAAAAATATGTACTGGGATTCGCTTATGCTCGGAAATGCCTGCATTTGTGCCCACTATACATGCGAGTCCATAAAATGTTGGATGACGTTTGCTCAATCATTTCTTCACCATGAACCCCTACTTCGTTGTGCTACTGTTATGATTTTTACCTGCTAAATCCACAAACTGTTAAGGAAGAGCTTCAATTCTCACATAATTACAGAAAGTGCCCATTCGAAAGTCATCCACTTTTGTATGTAAACCGATTATAAGGTGTAGGGAACGGTTTTTTTTTCGCTGTATTTCTCTGGTGAATTCGTTCACTGTGGGTTAGGTTGACCACGCAAGCCCTGGTAGTCGTCGTCTGTTCATACGGCTTTCTGGATATGGGAAAACGCTCCTGGTAGGGGACTTTATTTAGAAGGAAAACGGCTTGTTTACCCGTCAAGGACCGAACCACTATTAAAAATTGACAGACGTAACCAACCAACATAACCACCTCAAAAGATGACGGTCCCAACCCAGCCATTGTGAGATCTAGGAGCGGCATGAGACTTTACGGTGACTGGCCTGTTACTCTACGGTATCAGCTAGTTTCCAATGGATTTTGCAAAAAGTGACCGCGAAGTAACTTCGAGAGAACATCGAGTGCATCACTTTTATCTCAATGTCTCGGCCTGATTACTACCACTCAAGGTCATCGACAACTGCTGCATGCTTCAAACTTTTGCCGCCGCAGCGGAGGCTTCACGACTGCGAATGAAGGACCCCGCTACCACTTCTTATAGCTGGGCTCTGCCTCTGTGACGTTACCTACCTATGCTCAGCCATGAGCGACTGTCACTGCTGCAAAAATGGGCAAGCCCTTTGCTCGCATCCATCACGTTCACGCCACTCAATGCTCAGGTTTCTTAGGCGTACGCTAAAGCGGGTAGGCCCTTTGTGTTGAAGAGGTCGGCATGGAGCCTGGTGTTCTTCGTGCTCTT
>KN727318.1:16668-27948 GCA_000816745.1 Ancylostoma duodenale
CGAGTGCATCACTTTTATCTCAATGTCTCGGCCTGATTACTTCAACTCAAGGTCATCGACATCTGCTGCCTGCTTCAACCTTTGGCCGCCGCAGCGGAGGCTTCACGACTGCGAATGAAGGACCCCGCTACCGCTTCTTATAGCTGGGCTCTGCCTCTGTGACGTTACCTACCTATGCTCAGCCATGAGCGACTGTCACTGCTGCAAAAATGGGCAAGCCCTTTGCTCGCATCCATCACGTTCACGCCACTCAATGCTCAGGTTTCTTAGGCGTACGCTAAAGCGGGTAGGCCCTTTGTGTTGAAGAGGTCGGCATGGAGCCTGGTGTTCTTCGTGCTCTTCATCACGCCATCAATGCTCTTGTAAGCTCTCCCAATTTGCGCTCCCATGTTATCCCATTCTAGTCTTCGCATGACCTCCTCAAGAGTGGCGCTGAATGGTTTTGGCAGCAAGGTGTCGCCTTTTTGAACCCCTGTCCTGATGACGATGGTGATGTTTATGTGGGATAACGAAATTCTAGTTGTGAACTTGCTGTAGAGCTCACGAATATATTGCGAAGGAACACCTTGATGGCCCACCGCTTCCAGGGCCGCTTCCGTATCAACCATGTCGAAAGCTGGTTCAAATTGATGAACGTGACAGCTGTATTTTGTTTTCTCGTGATACTTCGATGATTCTAGTGACTGTTTATATGTGGTCAATCGTACTGAATCCTTTCCGAAAACCCGCTTGCTCCCATGGCTTTCCTTCATCTAGAGTGCTTTCGATGACGGCCGTTCTGGTACCTTTTCCATCCATCATCCAAAAATTAGAATGAAGGGACCTTGCTCGATTTTTCATTCGTTTTCTTTCGTTGTGCAAGTTGGTTATAGATGTTGCCAGGGGATTCAATGAATTTGCCAAATATTGCCACCTCTCGGAGAAAACTCAGAAGAATTGACGTTCTGAAGGAATAGAAAATCAGGGACGTATAGCTTCTGAATCGTTTTATTAGTTTTTGATCCTGATCATTTCCAGTTACGGTTGGTATTTTGGATGCCTGAAATACGACAGCTGTAGCGCTTTCTTTCTCTTGTACGGCTACCTTTTCTAACTGAAGTTGTTTCTTTTATACTAACTATCATGATCGGGTACCTTCTGCGACGGTTTTCGGCTTCTGCCCGGTTGAGTCTCCCCACTCTGAACCAGGTTCAAGCTTCGCTATGCACTGGGATTTGTCTAAGTATCCGCTGAAGATTTTCCTACAATCATGATGTCATTCTATCCATTGTGCCGGTTCCGCAGGCTTTCAGTTGGCATAGCTGCGTGCCGAAGTGCCGAAACACTTCAGAAAGCGTAATTAGCTCCCGGCCACATGGCCAACTCGTGTGGATGTGGACTCTTCTGCCGCATATGATTTTTTCTCTGGGCCTGCTTGAACATGTTGGCCAGGGTTTCCACTGTAACCAACTGCAGAAGATGCTTACTTCGTCATTCTAATTTTTTTTTCTTCGCCACCGTTGAAGTACTGCTAACACATTCTGTTTTTACGTTGAAGCACACTATGAATGCAGTGTATCAAATAAATAAAGAACTAAATGTTTCACACCTATTCTCAATGCGAATATGCTCTTCTACATCTCAACGATCTGATCACTCGACTTTGCGGTAGGCATAGTTCCACATTCCATTACTTTCCGATTACTTTCATGATTGCAGCAATGAATACTGATGGAATTCACTGGAAATGTCACAGGGCAGGTTTTCCAAGTTTGAAATGCAAAAAACCGAATGCACTGAATGCAAAAATATCATAGGGATACACTCTGGGTAGATTTGAAGACATCAATGGTACATGCGGCTCGGCCATACCTGAAGATCACCTTTGATGACATTCCTTTCAGAAGAGAGAACAATAGAAGTTAACGTATGGAAGCTGAATAGCTGAATCATTCTCCGTGTAATCTTTCAAATTGCATCGATGCATGGTGAATTTGTTACTGAAAGTATCAATTTTGCCTCTTAATGGCTCGAAATATATTTAAGAATAACGGTTAGGACAGGGATCCAAAAATAAGCTTAAACAGAATTTTTACCTGTTTTACAAGTGCTTTTTGAGAATTTGGTGACACATTCCTGAACACCCCCCCCCCCCTCCCCTGCAGCCTCCAGCTGAGACGCGATAAAGAAATTAATTACTTCATTAAGGTTTTGTGGCAACAGAAGACAAAATGCTGGCCTTCGTTTAAGCCGTTGTCGTTCTCCAGTAGGTTATGCCTTTCCCTTCTTTCCTTTCCCTCTTTTTATCTTCAACATATCATATATATTTTATATTTTATCCATATTATATATTTAACTACACTTGAAAGAATTAGCATGCTCCAAGAGTTCAAAAACAAAGATGGAGGGGGAGGGAGGAGGGAGGCCAAGCACTCCGTTCCCTTCATCTTCCGTGCCTCGACAGTGAGCTCACATACGACCGACACTACCTAACTTTAGCATGTACGGCAACTGAACTGTGGAGTGGCCTTCAACACCGTGACTGTTGAGGTTACACTGCATTTCAGAATGTGATAACATTTATGTAGTGTCTTAACAAAGTGCTTCAACTTATCAAGACAACTAAGAAGCATTCATTCGTAATACTTGCCATTTAATAAATTGCTCAGAAAAAAAAAAAACAAAGTAGACATATAAGCCTTGTGGGTACTAATACTATATTTCATGCTGCTTTGGTACGACACTATACTTATTTACCATCGTTTTTAACATCGTCAACAATAACGAGAGCTGTATTCTCTGATGATAACTATCTGCACTGATAAGCACACAAGTTGTAAGAAGGTTAAAATTGTAATTGCTCAGTATCCTGTTTTTCAATCGTCTGTCTCCCGATATCTCTCTCAGTCCCTAGAGTCTCCTACAACTCAATCCTTCCAAACTCTGAACCCTCATTTCTTGCGAGAGTGCCTACTAATGTCTCTTTCTTAATGATAGCTAACCGGAATATCTGATTCATCAGTAGAATACCAAAAAATAGTGTGAACGGGGCTAGCTCGGCTTGACTGGCTCTTGAATTTACACGCCCAACAGCCGAAACAACGACCTACAGCGGTTATATACATCTCTATTTCCCCATTGCCTTGAGGTGTGGTTATTATGGATTACAGCGCTTGCCTTGGAGATCACCGGTCTCTTGTACGCCGATAACAGAGGTAAAGTTCTGGTAACAAACTCTCAATCAAACGCAGAGGACAAAAGATGAGTGAGGATGCGATGTTACTGCTGTCTCCCATTGTGTAATTTCGGCATCTCCAAAATTTTGGTCACTTCTTCTCAAAGCCGCTTCTTTTTGAATTCCAAGAGAAATGTTACACGACATACTGGAGACGCACGCCTTAACGTTCGCTGTTTTCGGATTCGATAAGAAAGTTACTGGGATCAAAGTGTATCTGGCTTGTTTCCTCAAAAAAAAAAAAAAAAACACGGACATGCAGCTATTTCAGGCCTATTCTCATCTAGCAGATATGTACTCTTCGGGTAAGATTATAAAGTTACTGCTGTCCAGGTCTATGACAATGCACTTGAAATAAATATTATACTATGCTAAATAACGCGTAGAAAATCTTAGTTGTAGAACGTTTCAATTGTTGGTGTTTGTTTCAATTGTTCCAATTTTTTCCACCGATTCCAATTCTGGGTCCACTAACTGTTCGAAGAAGGCTTGTAGTTCGATGATTCAATGAGAACCTGCAGTCTTATAATCGCTATATTCATTCTGATGCATAAACGCAACTCATTGCGCAATGTAGTAGCAAGTTTGAATTAATTTTGTTAGATTGGAATCCAAAACGTTGGTTTGTGCCATAGATGGAGGGTGGACTATGGTCTACCAAGTGGCCAGGTTTATGGCGGCTTGTCCGGAATGCGCCCATGTAGCCGGCTGCGAAACCTGGTGCACTTTGGTCATGCACAGCTAAGTAGTACGTACGCGTGCTGGCGCTGTCGCAGTTTTTAGCTACCGCTCGTAGCAGGAAACATTCCGCTGGCTGCATTTAATGAATACGTATGCAACATGTGCCTGCTTTGGCAGAAGCTGCACCTCGCCGGCGTACTTTGTATGCACTTCTAAGCTTTTCGTAAGAATAAACTCCTCAATGTGGACTATGGACTAGTACTAGAATTGTGTTCTTTAGATGTGTACCTGATTCTAACTATCCACAGTCTATGCCACACTATAGGGAGAGATTAGATTTTCTTAAGCTCAAGAGTCTGCTTTATCGAAGAGTGTTCAATGACTTGGTTTTGAGCTTTAAAATTTTAAAAGGCGAGTCTAAGCTGAAACCAAGTAGATGCTAGATCTTCCGTCCTTCAAGAGGACGGTTTAATTGGATTTCCTTGCATCCTACCCGAATACTGAGAAAGAACAAAACCAGGGCATTCAATTCCTTCTTTGTACGATTCGCTAGATGGTTGCAAATGCTTCCAACTAGCATACTCCAAGCACCAAATTCTACTATTTTCAGGCGGAAATTAGGAAAAATTAATGTGCTGTCAACCCTTCAGATTGCAGATTTTTAGTGTTTCGTTCCTTCAGGCAATGTTACAGCATACATGAAAAATTTAATACATAAAACGTCGCTTGCTATTGTAATCATCCACATAGTTGTTGTATTAAGATATGAAACCTTTGATTGTTAGTGTTCATTAGTGTCTTTCTTCATCCATTGATTATCTGATCCGGAAGCTTCTAGCGGCAAAATGTCACCTCTTTCATGAATGATCTATCTTTTGTAGTTTTTTTTACGATTTCGATTGCCAACTTTGCCAGCCTATGATTTTATCTGCTAGTGCCTGCTAGAATACGATAGATTGAGCTTTTCCTGTTTTCTGTTCTTGGTGGGTGACCTCTCATAAAGAGCTCCGAGCCAATTACCCGGCTTGCCGGTTCCACGAGGATGGCCGGTATACCCGTGTTTCGGAGTTCCGGCAAGTTCCCATGACCCCTCAAGTGGCGCAAAGGGCATCACAGCCGGCTGATGTGGGTACCGCTTCCGGCTCTCGTGCCTGTCTACCTACCGGGATGGCTTGGCTCTTTCTAGGTGCTATACTTTGTTTGGCACTAAACGGGGATCAAATCATGAAACGTTAGGGATTACAAATTGCATTTCTGCAAGCTTTGGTCAACCTGGCTGGCTAGAAGGATCCGGTAAATCAGTTTCCAATTAACATGTCAATTTGTTCTATTCTAACCCTGGTTGCAGTTTGTAATACTTTGTTTGTTCGGTTTTTTTTCGGCACGTTGTATGACGTATCAAATAAAAATGAAAAATGAAAATGTGATGTATTTATTTGTGGGATAAGCAACTACGATGAGCCCCATGGTAGAAACAACGTGAGGTTCTCTTCATTCCACCTTAATTTTCAGAACCTTCGGAGTTGCGATAATGTCCATAACAATCCACGCTATCTAGAATCCGCGAAGTTTGGTTCGTTAGTGAATTTGGACTAAGATGTGCGTTTTGAAAAATACTTATTAAATCATAATATCATCTTTCTCGATGAAAACACCTGTTCTCGAGCAGCTCGGTCAGTGATCTTTCCCAGCCACAGAGTTAGTAAATGTGTAAATGCTTCAACGGCCGTCCTGACACCAGTCGAAGCAGCGACGCCATGGCAGCAAGAGAGGGTAAGAGATGAAAGTTGCGTTGGGAGGCATATCACTTTCATCACTACTTCTTAGCGCAGCGCCGAGCTTTGTCACATGGCACCGCCAAGGTAAAAATGACATTAAAGCCATGCTTGTCACAGCCGTTCCTCGATGTTGCTGAATCACGCTTGAACGCTGTGCCTAAAATTGTTTTTATATCCGGGAATTCGAAAGGTCCCTAGCTGGGACAATGGTCGCAGTAATTCTAGCGCTGCCATGAAGGTGGCAGGTCCAGCCGCCATGACAGTTTACATTCCCGCCATAGTCCGCGAGGACTGTAGCACCCTTCGTCGCCGTCAGTGAAGCCGGTGCGCATTGACGACTGTGACGTCGGTGCCTATCGATTGTGACTGGTCGTCAACGACGGTAGCCCGCCGTCTCCAACATTGGCGTCGGCGACGGCGACGCAGGATGCTATACTCCTCGAGATGCATAGCGGCTACCTCACTACGGGCCATGATGTTTTTATTTCTGATCACTCTCTTTCCTTTTAATCAAGTTTTCATTATCACTTACCGTTTCCATCAGGCTGATCTTTCAAATTTTGCAAAAGCCAAACTGGGACAATTCAAAGCCGCCTTGTTACGTAGGATTTAGCAAAATCGATCACCACACTCGTTGCTGTGATCAATTTCGATGCATGAGGCACGGCTACGTTGGTACGATCACGTGCTGACAACTGACAACAATTCTGTCGCCGAATCAGCAATGAATATCATTGTGGACTAATGAAGACCGGGAGAAGGGACGGAAAATCGATGGCTCGATAGGAAACAGCAAGACATGCGGTTTTGCAGCTCCTCGTAATCTGCTGTATCAGTGGTTGTGACCATTAGATTCTCCCTACCAAAATAACTATGGTAGCGTATTTCTAGGAACGAACATGGTTTTTAGAGATTTTGATGATTTTTTTTCTGATTTTTGAGCGTTTCGAAAATATAAGACCACCTTGCCAATAAATGAAAATTCATAGAAAATAACGGAAAATTGGAGGCTTGATGGACGAAGGTTCTTCCCTCACAGGTAGCTGCGTCAAATAGACTACACACCATATTTGAGTCGTACCTCCGTGACACATTACCGCTCATATTCTTCCTCCATCACAAGATGGGCTTTCTAGGGATGTACATATATGCCGCCCTTGTCATAAGTTTCGAATAAAACGCCATGAACTTGCAATAGCTCTGAACTTTCTACCCGCGGTGGATCCGCGGTACGCCCGAGGTGGAGCGTCGGTTCGCCACCGCGGGCATGTGCGGGTCCACCGCGGATGTACTGCGGCGCCACCGCGGGCGTGTGCGGATCCACCGCGGGCATGTGGGGGTCCACCGCGGAGATGGGCGTTTCTAAGATACCAGTATAAGCAGTGCAATGAGACTTTTGAACTATATATTGCATGGTGATTTCGCATTAAATCTTCTGAGTTACACTACTCATGGGCATTATTAATAATTTTATTGATGCCAGCATTAGCAAACTTCCTGCACCTTTGTTGCATCTAATGTTTTGGTCATTAAAAATGAGTCTATGTTGAGGTATCCAACGAGAAAAGGAAGGAGCAAATCTGCGTCGATATTCCCATTTCACTTTGCAAGCGTTTGCACATCACAGGATTCGAACCTACCTTCTCTCTCATGCTGATGTTTCCAAGTCCAGCGCCTTATCCATTCGGCCACGCGTGTCGACGGATGGGGTGGTCTCATGGCGCTGATGTATGAGTCAGCGTTATTGCGGGTCCACCGCGGGAATGTGCGGGTCCACCGCGGGCATGTGCGGGTCCACCGTGCGCCATGTGCGGGTCCACCGCGGATGGCAAAGTTATCGCGAGTCCACCGCGGATGGCAAAGTTATCGCGGCTCCACCGCGAGCATGTGCGGGTATAGCGCGGGAGTTACGTCACTACCGGTCGTCCACCGCGGGCACGTGCGGATTTATCGCGGGCAACCGCGGATCCACCGCGGATCGACCTCGTACCGCGGATCCACCGCGGGCAGAAAGTTCAGAGCGGAACGTGAGATCTGACCATTGGTGAGCTGCTGGTTGTGCCCTGCGCGGTGAAATGCAAAAATCTGGGAATGCTCCACTGGAGTGACAATAGAGGATTGCAGCATGGTGGAATGCAATTTAGGGACAAATTCTGCTGTGTTTGTCCTAAAAATCTTAGTTAATCAAGCGATAACCACATAATTTGCAAGGTGGTCTTATATTTTTGAAACGCTCAATATTTTGCATTTTCTGGAATTCCTGCTAGACAGTCTAATCCGTGCTGCTATTTCGAGGAATTCCGCTGAGCACCATCTATGGCATTTATTCGGTTCAAAAATTCGCAGAGGCATCGCTAGAGGAAAGCTCGATATGTGTGAAGGGCTCATTTACTGCATCGCCACAACGGGCCAGAATCCGACGACCTGTCTTAAATTTCGATAATTTTGATCGCAAATGACCCACCATCAATTACAACTTCAAGGATTTTGACGTGTGGATGTCACCCTTCTCCTTTAGTTAAGGTTTCATGTTATTGTTTTTTCACCATGCTAGCGTTGGCTGGTTAAGCACGTTAGTAGAAATGAATGCCTTGTCCTACCCTTTCTCCAATCCATCCTCCGCATCACAAATACTACCGTAGTACCTTCTCTCGCAAAAGGTTACTTCGCGTTCACATTTAATCAGCATGAGGTTGATCTCGCAAGTCTCGAAGTCGCATCTATCATATTTGACCCGGTACCATAGCACAGCGGTGTCTTGAAGCTAGATGAGAAGGAGATAAAGCCATGAGTCTTAAAGCTTCCTTCAGTGGACAGTAAAAGAATAGAAGAACCATAAATTTTGCCACCATTGCTTTTGCTCTCATTGCTTTTAAACCATTGCTCTCTCTAGCAGATAGCCTCTTGATCATAGCCGTTTGAATATGTTGCCCACTCGTATAGACCCTAGGCACAATTTGGTCTTGAACCAAGAGCGAATGAGGCTGACTCGGAACTCCCCAATGTTCCCTAACTTCCACTTTTCTTGTTGGTTGTGATAGGAAGCTGCTGGGTTTCGGAATGCTAACAAAGAGGAAGGAATTTTCCTAGCCGATTTTTGATCAAAATTCTGGAATTCGCAACATTTTCAATTTGTAACTGCAACAGAATTTGTAACGTGTAGATATGTAAATTTGCCCTTTTACCTTTGTCATTTAATCAGCCATTTTTATTGCCTAACAAATGGTGCTCGTGTGCTTTTGTCTTGTTAGGCTCGAAGCGAATTAGGATTGATTGTTGTAATAATTAATTACGTAGGTTCAGTACTCTACTACCCACATTTGGTTTCGAAGGCACGCACCAAATATTAACGTGGTTTGAAGAAATTTACATTCTCGAGGTATGAACTCCTCGAAAATTATCAAAATGTCGAGCTATTTGATGTGTAGAATAAATAACTTGGGGCACTCATTTTGATTACGTTCATTTTGGTTACTTACTCCCATTCTGCCACGATCTCGACTGTGTGTAGGCAGAGACAGGTGGCCATAGAGAAGTGAGAGCCCATTACATGTGTCCTGTGTAAAGTAATGTGTTCCACTCATTTTTTATGCAATTGCTGCCCAGACCAATTATACGTTGTTTTTTTTTTTGCCACAGATTTTACTAGAAACCAAGGATCTTTCAGCCTGTGTTTACTTCTTCTATCATTTCACAACCTTGTTGCGATGGAGAATATTCTTGCGTCGTTTTCATCTTTATTTTCCAATCCAATACTATGCGCCTTAAAACTGTAAGCCATAGAGTTGTAGGTTTTTCCTCGCCACTACACACAGCTGCAATAAGGATAGCAATCAAGAACATTTGTGCCTTCAAAGCAAACATTATGATGGCCAGAGCCCCTACGGGTAGCTAGAAAGTGAGGTGGGGCATGAGGTGGGGCAGCCTCTTGAGGTATGTGCAAAAGCTTCACTCATCCGAATTCCTTGGAAAATTAAGACAGAAACGAAAATAGTAATAAATTGAGCTTGAATAAGAAATCCTCCTTATAAGTTGTGCTGTCCTACCAGTCTGGTCGCCCGGCCAACTTAGAACCTCTTGTGCTCGCGATGCTAGCCTTCCTCGAGGGTTCTTCCTCACACATCCACACATCATCATGGAAAGCTACTTTCCGATGCAATCATACATCCCTCATTTGTTGTCATTGCACTTCTTATATACCATAGACCTGTCATGGCTAGCCACTCTCAACTCTGCGCGAGGATATCCTCCTTCACATGAATTTAGTAGCTGTGGACTATTTGCTGAAACAAATAAGAACTCGAAATAATCAAGTTGAGATTAATGTTGGGATACTCTAACAGACAAGGGCCTGCTTGGATATCTAAGAGGAAAAAGGGGTGGTCGCTTGAGAGACAGATGACAGTGAGGGAGAGAGTGGGAAGCAAAATTACACTCATGACAAAAATAAAGGACAAATGGGAGTTGAAGCCTCACAAAAGGGTGGACTCGCTGCATAAGGTTAACACCACTTTCAGCATTTTGGGATGCCTACGGACATCTCTCTTATTCATGGAACCTTTGCGTATTTCCGCCATTTAAGCGCCGGCGCACATCGATGCTCCCGTTTCTTGGCGTTTTTCACAATTTTAGACACAGCGAAACCCTCCTCCATCGGTGGATCCTCACGCTAGCGTTTTCCACACTACAGGGCGCCAGCGCACCCTTCTTCCTTCGGTGGGCACATATCGTGGAGTCTTCCAATCTACTAGCCCAGAGCAGACCCGTTCTACGACGATCAGCAAAGTCTAGGGATACCTAGCGTGGCCGAAAATGTCAATGACGTCCAGTACAAAGGTTTCGCCGTCTAACAAAAAAATTTAATGCGGTATTTTCTCTCTCCAGAGCATTTCTTTTCGGCGTGAATTACGCTCTTCGTTCTGCTACTTCTCCGCTACTTTGGTGGAACGTGGAGTGGACAAGAGAATCCAGATGGGAGATGAAAGATGCTTTAAAGAAACCACAGGTGCTGCTACTCCCTCTGATATTGATGTATGTATTCCGTGGAAAATGTTCAAACACTCGATAGGAGATTGTTCCGTACTCTGTAAATAGTGGAGGATACCGCACAAATCTCATCATGGCGTTCGACCAGAAGCTTGCTTGAGAGGCTTTCGACTATTGACGCAATTCCCGGAAAAAGAGCAACCACAGATTGTCGTGTTTCCTATTTACTTGCCCAAAGTTCCATTCGAAAACTGTAGAATTGTTCCACAAATTGCTTCCTGTCAAAAAAAAAAGTAAAATTCTTGATGGAGTAGGAATCGAGAAGCTTCACAGCCTCTGCAGGATGTAGTGATTGAGCGAAAGGAAGAACAGATGCATGTGAATGAATGATTGTTACAAGTGTTATTTACTGCAGACACATTTGACTACGATGTATGTAAGAAACGTGACAAACACATTTTCAGACAAGTAGTTTTTTAGAGTTCTTACCTCACAGATTGACCTCTAACGTGACTTATTGTTTATGTGTAGCGAACGTGTTTATTATTGTTAGGGTTAGAATGCTACGATAGAGTTGTAATACAGTGCGTTTCATAATTATAGGACACCCCCCAACTTTTC
>KN727319.1:4343-14818 GCA_000816745.1 Ancylostoma duodenale
GTTGACAGCGTCTAAGTGGAAGCCATTACTGTTGAAGCGACAGCGCAGAAGTAGATGTCTGCTTCAGAGAAGTCGATGTTGGGCTGGAGGATGCATCTCGTCCTGTACGCGCAGCTCGTAGAGTTATGTGACGATTTTTCGCGAGGACTTGCTCTGGATGTGCAGAAGAAGTACTGCGGACATTTACTTTTAGAAAAACCTAAGTTCAACTGGTCCACTTTGTGAAAACACAATGAATGCTCAGCAAAACCACACGAACTTATTGTCCAACCTAGTAGCTTACTTCGTGAGCTAGAAATCACTGCCTGCTTCTGTGTCTATGCCTGAAATGCTAGTTTTGAGACATCATCACAAAAATTGCAAAAGTATAAGTTTCTGGAAGTAGCCACTGTATAACTCGTCCTCCTTTTCTGATCATATTTCATCGTATGAGGAAAAGCATTACGCACTAGCATTGGCATTTTATTGGGTCGCCACTCTCTGGTCACTATGTGCGGCAGCACTCATAGCGCTGCAATAGAACATTCTTGAAAAGCCACGCATATGGAGCACAGGACGAAATGGAATACAAGCTGTAGCACCTTGTCAGGTAAAGACTTGAGTCATACAGTCATACCCTCTCTCGTTTATTACCTTCGTGTCGAAGGGAAACATTGTGCCTTGGCACTGTGTATAATAATAATAATAATAATAATAATAATAATAATAATAATAATAATAATAATAATAATAATAATAATAATAATAATAATAATAATAATAATAATAATAATAATAATAATAATAATAATAATAATAGTAATAATAATAATAATAATAATAATAATAATAATAATAATAATAATAATAATAATAATAATAATAATAATAATAATAATAATAACGATAACAATAATAATATAGGTTGGTGCGAAATTATTCGCCGAAACGAACACTCCGGCTCAAAGTGTTATAACTTGGCTTGAACACAACGTTCTTCATCATTTCAATGCCCATTTGAATCGTTAAATCTTCCTCAACAATGCAGGAACGGTATGCCTCAACAATGAAAACAAAGATCGCAAAAATCTAAAAACTTCTGGGGGGCGATTTTGGCATGCTCTAGATTCGCACTTTGCTGCTGTCGAAGGTTTGCATCTGGGACTCGGGAAAAGTGATATTCATTAAGGGGAAGGTCTGGGGCATGAGGGAAATGAATGCGAACGATGCCTTACTGTGCCAATTTTTGCCGTGTGAGTTTTTAAGTGAGAGGCTTAGCGCTACCCTGGAGCAGGGAAAAAGCTGATTCTGTTCCCTCACCTCTACAACAGATTTTCGTACATCATGTCAAAATTACAATACCATGACTATTGTCAACGTTGACTAGGTTGCAGAAGGATGCAGTCAACCACACCTCTACAGCACCGCCAAACTCTTAACACAATCTCTCTAGAGAGAAGATCTGATTTAGGAAAATTTATAAGTAGGAAAACGTCTTCACCCATGCTCATTCGCATTTCTTATTAATTCCTCAAGTCTTTGCTACTGAGGCCGCATTTCCACTGCGTCCATCTATTCGCTCCCAGAGACATCATTCCAAGGCCCTGTATATCGTCCTCGTAGCAGCGGAGATGCTTCTGTTATCCGTCCATGTTTCAGTAGCATAACACAGTGCCGGAAGTACCGTAGATTCAAATAGGTGAGCTCGCAGATTCGAGTCCTTGATTTGACTAGTTGTTTCTCAAATCGTGTCCATGGCTGCCCACGCTGCTTTTCTTCTTCGACCAACTCCGCCTTTCAAGTTTTTCGTCATATTTACTTCACGCTCCAGCTAATTGTAGCTGTCTACTTTGCTCAAGACAATTCCATCCAGCTGTACTATTCCGTTATCACACCACTGATTTGCCATCATCTGTGTCTCCTTCATATTCATTTCTAGCCCGATGGTCTTGCTCATTTCGTTCAGCTCGTTTAGCAGCTGGTTCATCTCTGATGCGTTGTTGCTAAAAAGAACCACGGCGTCTGCGACTCGTAGGTTTGCGAGATTCTTTCCTCCGATCGTGACACCTTTGCCTTCCCAGTTCAGTCAAGACATAGCATACTGGAAGGCGGACGTGAACAGTTTCGGCGAAATTGTGTGACCTTGTCGGACACCTTTTGCGATCGGAATGCACGGTTTTTTTTCAAACAACTGGATTGTCGTCGTTGTTCCAACATTGCACTGCTCAAGAATGTTCACGCAAGCTGGATTCACTCCTGCATGTATGGCCGCATTCAAGACTGCATTCGTTGCGACGGAGTCGAAGGCCTTTCTGTAGTCGACGAAGGTGTGGATCAGAGGCATCGCGTATTCGCTGCTTCTCTCAATTAGCTCAATCAGGACAATAGTGTGGATGTGATCCATATAGCAAAAGCCTTTCCTGGAACCTGCCTGTTCTATCGGCTGGTATTCATCACGCGTGGCTTCAAGCCGGTTCAGAATTATCTTCGTGAACAGTTTGTACGGGATAGACAACAAGGCAATGGGGCTCTAGTTTTGGTTATCTTCTTTGTCGCCTTTTTTAAAGATTAGGACTGTCTTGAAGCTCTTCCGCTGATCGCGTATGACGCCAATTCCGAGATAGGAGGTGAAGTGATCCGCTAGGAGTTGTATATCTTCCTACTATGAGCAAGTGATGCTGTAATGCCATCGGGTCTTGGAGCCGTCCCCTTTTTCAACGATTTAATTGCATTTCCTACTTTCATTTCAGAATGAGTGGTGGCTTTTCCTCTGTGGGGGATGGGCGTAATGGGACAACCGTTGTTGAGCGGTACAGGTTTGTATAAAAGTCCGTTACAATGCGTCTATGTTAGTTCTCGTCGTATTGGGTATTCCCCCTTTGTTTTTCAGGCACGTAGTCACTGCAGAATATTCCAAGAATTCTCGTCAGCATCGTTTCAGGCTTTTCCTCTGAGTAGCTGTCGAAAGTAGCTCACTTTTACGGTGCTCTCTGAGGGATTCTTTCATGGTTGAGGGACAGGCTTTATTGATGACAACTTCCTCCAGGTGCATCGCTGCTGCGTCTCTTTTAACTTCACCTCTACGGCTAAGCAGTTGTTTGGCCTTTGGGTTAAACCTCCTTCTCTCTGTTTGTGGTTCATCATAGCTGCTTGGCACAAAATATCAACCCTTTCGCTAGTTCTTCATAGTCTTCTGTGGGATCTCCCTCCTTTCTCCAGTTGCATGCATTTATGGCCATCTGCAGCTCGGGTTTATCATACTCAGAAGAGCGTATAGGTGGCCCGCAATGTGTGTCTCTTTTGAATATGCGATCGCTGAGTCGTATCTTGGCTCGCAGCAGTCATATCTTGGCTGTGTGGTCGGATCCGCTGTCAAAAGAGCAGTACTGTAGTGTCCATCAGGCTCCATGTTCGGTTTGTGAGGATGTGGTCCAGCTCCGAATGAGTTTGTCCATTAGGAATTTCCCAGGTCCACCGCTTGTGTTGAGGCTTCTCGTAGATGGAGTTTCCGTGGCACAGGTTGGAAGAAGACATCAGACCTAATAGGCGAAAGCCATTTTTGTTCCTAGCGTCAATTCCGACCTAGTCTCCAGTCTCCGTCGCTTCCATTTCCCACAAGTGCGTTGAAATCCCCGCATATGTATTTGTAGGGCTATTCCTTCCTAACTATTGGAGTAGAAGTTGCCTTTGTCCCCTTCACTGGCAACAGAGTTAGGAGCAAAGCAGTTTACTAAGGTAATGGTGGCTTCTTCGTCGTTCGTAATCGTAGCACAGCAATACGCGGACTCAAAATTTTGTGCAAATGAATGCTGGGCCGTACTCTTGGGTGGATCAGAAAACCGACCCCTTCGACGTTCTTCACATCAACCTTTCGTCCCATTATAATCAATTCTCCGCTTTCCATTCCATTGTCCAAATCGTTTATCGGGATCTCCAGTGGCGTCCCGTCGCGCTCCTCTTTCGTCCTGGGCAGGGGCATCTCTGAGCGTCGTCGGAAAGCATGTCCGATTTCGGACGGTTTTCTCTGTAGCGAATGTCGTGGCTTTTTCTGGTGACCTGATCACCCCAGAAGTGCCTTGCCGTTCACGCACTAAAATGCAGTGCCGTTCTGAACTGCGTGGCCATTATGCCGTTTACTATCTCCCAAGATGAACCCTGGTGGATGTTCACCCCTTTACCGCGATGAAGTGACACATGAAGGGGAATTGGGAAGAAAAGCGCCTAGAAATAGCATTCCGGCGGCAGACGACATCGACTCTGGCGCGTGGAGGATGCGGGAGGATCACCGCCATCGACACTCACTGAACACAATGCTAATGGTTTTATATACTGGTTACGGTTAATTCTGGGAAAGAGGAGTCTAGATCATTCCGATTAGGTAGATGGAAATTTGTGATCTCAGGGGTTGGCTCTATCCTGAACAACTACTTTTGTTAGAACATCTCCCCGGAGACCATCCCTTCCTCTCAGGCTTGCGCCTTCAAAAGTCGCGTACCATGCGGGCCAGTTTTGTTGGACCATCTCGTACTACTTGGGACTCTTATCGGACAGTTTGTAGTGCCTAATCACTTGAGTTTTACCGAGTGACCTCCTATTCTCGAGTGTTTCTGAAGCATTCTCTAATACATATGGAATCGGTCCTGTTTATGCATATGCTGTAGGCGAGGTTCAGGACAGCCTCTTGTTCTTATGCGTTAATAAAGCTGAATGAAGTGAGAGAGTGGGTGACCACGATCAGCGGTGCCCGCCGAAGTCTGGCATGAAAGGACTTGGTCTGGAACACCTCCAGTTCCATTTAACGTCGGAAGCGATCTAGTTGATTTTCCGCGCTCTCATAGGGCTCGCCTCCTTGCTTTCTAAGTCCCTAACTATGATTTTTTCGCCTTTCTGTTCCTCATCGTAGGTATGTGTTTTGTATGCGAAAAGAACGAAAATTTTTGTAGCAGGAGAAGATAAGGACACTTCTGCGGGCTTGTTTGGAGCGCTTACGAATATCCTAGAGCGATTTCTGACCTTCTTATAGATTGGAGCGGTAATGGAAACCAGCTCTGACATCACCAAAGAGTACTTACAACGATGATGACAGAACCCTAGTTATCGTCTTTTCTGACAGTCCTGGCAACCAAATTGAACTGAATATGCATTGGCATACATTACTGAAAAGCTGTCTATCTTCTTTACATTTTGAGAAGAAGCCATGAAAAGTAGCAATCTAGTCTGTGCTTCAAGTAGTTAGGTTAATCTCCATTGAACATGTGGAATCAATAACTTTTTGGAATCGATGACACACGGTTGTACGACAGCTAAAAGACGTAATGTAACTGAGTTCTGCGTGAAACAATCAGTAGTCAAAGCAAATCTGTAAAATAAGGCATGAAATACAACATAACACCTCAAATATTGTGGTTCCCCCTGCTCCGGAATAAGGGGAAGAATCTCTCCCCGCGGGGATAGAGATACGGTATCGCCGCGAGCGTGTGCATCGCAGGGAAGCGCCCGTCTTCTCCCTGCTCCCCGCAGGGAGCGCCGGGGGAGACGTATGCATACTCCCCCTGATCTTCGACTGTTCACGAAGGGTGGAACTCCGTATTCCGGCCCTCACTTGCGTGAGGCGGGTCATTCCTAGCATCACCCTCACGATGGAGCGTTCGATAGCGCTGACCGCATTCTCATCCTGCTTGCGTAACGTCCAGGTTCCTGAGGCGTACGTCAAAGCAGGGAGAACCATTGAGTTGAAGAGGTGGGCACGGAGGCTGGTGTTCTTCGTCTTCTTCACTACGTCCTCGAAGCTCTTATGAGCTCCCCAAGCCGCTCGTTCCCTTCAGCCCAGCTCTGGAGCGAGGTCGTTCATCATGTTGACTTTCCGACCTAGGTATACGTAGCTGGAGCATTCAGATATGGTCGTTCCGTTGAGCGAGAATGGGGCATCCGGGACCCATCCGTTCTTCATGAACATCGTCTTCGTCAGATTCAGTTGGAGACCAATCTTTCCACACGCGTCGTGGAAGTCGGCCAGTATGTGCTCCGCCTCGCTGATGGTTGATGATACAAGGACGATGTCGTCAGCGAAGCGAAGATGGTTAAGTCGCCGGCCATCAACTTGCTCTCCCATGCAATCCCATTCTAGTCTTCGCATGTCGTCCTCAAGAGTGGCGCTGAATAGTTTAGGCGACACGGTATCGCCTGGTCAAACCCCTCTCTTGACGTCGATGGTGATGTCGTCGTAGAATGGAGAAATCCTGGTCGTGAAGTTGCTGTAGAGCTCACGAAATACCTTGATGTATTGAGTAGGAACGCCCTGGTTCTTCAGGGCTTCCAGGACCGCTTCTGTCTCCACAGAGTCGAAGGCTTTCTTCAAATCGATGAACGTGAGACAGGGAGGTATCTTATACTCTCGCGATACTTCGATGAGTCTAGTGACTGTGTGTATGTGATCGATCGTACTGAATCCTTTTCGGAACTCTGCTTGCTCGCACGGCTGTCCTTCATCTAGAGTCCTTTCGATCCTATTCAGAATCACCTCAAGTGAAAAGCTTGTAGATGACGGACAGAAGACAGATGGGGCGGTAATTGCCGATGTCCTGCGGATCTCCCTTCTTGTACAGCAGCACGGTCCTACTGGTCTTCCATTGGTTCGGTACCTTGCACTCCGACAGGTACCGCGTGAAAAGCCTAGCCAGGGTGGTGATAAGAACTGGCGGTAGGTTCTTCAGATGTTCCGGTCGAGTCCTGTCGGGGCCCGGTGCTGTACGATTCTTCACCGACTTGATGGCATGTCGAACTTCGGAAGGGAGAACTGATGGGACAACATATCCATCTTTCCCAAGATGATATTGAGGGAGATGGACGTGGCTATCGAAGAGATCCGAGTAGAAGTCGTGGATGACCTTCTCCATTACCCGTCTTGATGAAGAAATTGTTCCGTCTGGGCGCCGTAGGGCGGCCATCTTGGTCTTACGATTGGCGAATTCGCGGCAGGCGTTGCGAATGCTTTTTCCTGCCTCTGCAGCTTCGGCCAATACTGCTGCTCGTCTCTCTTTAAGGTCTTCTTTTATCGCTTCTCTACACCGTTTTGCGAGCTCGGGCGTTAGCTGGTAGTTGCCTTCTCGCGACTCCACGCTGACGTATCAACTCGAGGGTCTCGTGAGACAGTCGTCTCTTGGTGGTTCTTGAGCCCTCGGCTTTCCTTTCGCTGTCGCGGAGATGTTGAACAAGCCGATATTCTTCGTCGATGTTGTCGACAACGGCATCTTCCCAAAAGCCGGCCAACGAAGTGAAGAGATCCCAATTGATAACGGGTTTGGGAATCCTTTTCTTGAACTTCGCGGCTTTCTCTTCTTTGCGCGAGAAAAAGAATCTTGCACGAAGGAGGCGATGGTCTGATCCGGTGTAAAACTTCGGTACAACACCGACGGTCAGACAGAACCTTCGATTGACGATGATGTGGTCAATTTCATTATGATACTCTCCACCGGGTGACTCCCACGTCCACCGTAGGGAGGTTGGCTTCTGAAATTGTGAGTTACCATGGATGGTCTTCGTCGTCATGATGAACTCAGACAGCCTCTCTTCCTGTTCGTTCCACTGTAATCCGTGGGTACCGATGTGAAGTTCCTCAGGCGTTCTCCTAGGGCCAATCTTGGCGTTGAAGTCGTCAACAATGACTTTGTAGAAAGTGTGGTCTTCCCTGTAGAACTTCTCCAAGTCCATGTAGAAGGCCTCGATTTGCTCATCGTCGTAGCTGGATGTTGGAGCATAGGCGACGAAGATTGTCAAGGCCGGTATTGATCCACATCTTCTCAGTCGCAAACGTCCGATTCGGGTTGTTAGCTGTTCGAACGAATCGATGTTCATGGCCAAGTTCGTGTTGATTCATTCTCCATCTTTTATTCATTCTCTGGACCAAATCGAACTATAAATATTCATTAAGCATAATAAACAACGAACCTATAAATATTAACACTAACGGTTCCAACACCCGCCAGTTCTAACTTGGCTTCTCTAATCCGAATATCGATCGGCTTAACGCCTTGGTCTTGGTACCGGGTTCTAATTTTCGTATGTAAAAACGTAAAAATAAGCTGAAACATTATATCAGTTTTCTCAATAGTTGAGAATATTACATTTACAAACCGTAATCGATTCAAATCGGTCATGCGAAGTGTGCGTTCCTGCAATAGCATGATTTTGTTGCAAGTTTTGCTATTGAATTCGGCCAATAGGTGTTTTCCTTCTTTTCCGAACCAGATCCAGAATTTATACGATGTCTTTGACTGTAAATAATTCTATTTACTTAATTCATTGAGAATTGATAATGTATGACTCAAATTTACATACAGTAAAAGCCATTGTTTTGGCTCCAAGCCGAGCAGGGCGCGACCAGCTTAATGGCACCCAATCACATTGCGCAGAAATTCTTTTCGCATACCATTGGGGATATTAACGATTCGAATCCATTCGGATAAAACACATGAGTGTATAGACTCCACGTGCCGTTCTTTTCTCTCAGCCATCTGAAATGGTACATTCATTCAACACATTCCGAAAAGAAAAGTCAAATATAAACCACAATGGTTCTTAACAGGGATTTATCGCTTTCAAATCAATTGCAGAAGAACAAGGGGCGTGGCGAAGGGACCACCACGCGGTGGGCAGACGAGAATAACAGTGTCGTATCTAACATTCCACGATTAGGAAGAGGGAAAACAACAGAATTCAGAATGGTTAGATACTGTAGAAATGGTGGAGGCATCAGGTTGTTAGTAACATAGAAGACGCAGAGATATCGTGAATCTCCTATATAGATCAGTAGATCACTGTGAAAATTGACCTATGGCACAACATCTGCTTCTCTTCGGGACGCTAGAAAGTGGGGTGGGGCAGCCAATTGAGGTGTGTGCAAAAACTTCACACATGCGAAATGCTTAAAGAATTAACAGATGAGCAAAACTGGTCATTAACTGAGCTCAAATACAAAATCCTCGTATGAATTGCGTATATTCTACCAGTCTGGCCGCCACGCCAACTTCGCGCTTTCAGGCTTCTCGCGGCCTTCCTAGCTGTGCTTGTAAATTTTTAATCACGCATCTATGTACATGTAAAACTACTTTCCGATGTATTGATACTACCTACTATTCTTTTGTCAATTTTTTACACGCCTAAGACCAGCCACTCCCAACACTGCGCACGAGCATTTTCAGATGGCTTTAGTACCTGTAAACGATTCAATGTAACCAATGCAGTGCGAATACTCACCTGAAGTTATTCAAGCTTTGCGGGACGGTACAATTGATGAGCTTCTGCATGCCTACATAGGGAGGAAGTAGAGGTGCTCAACTGTTGAGCGCATAGCGCACTCCTACACCACAGGCAGAAGTGTATCTTTTCCCCACTATTGGGCCAAGGCGGACCCATTCTGTGTCGGAGAACCCGTACCCTGCCATTTTCATGACTACTGGGCCACGACGGGCCCAATCTCCTCTCTTACAACCCTGGCGTTTCCTTCACCGTTGGGGCACGCCAGACCTATTCTCCATCCTTGGGCCTATATTCTGGCGTTTTCTCCACTGAGCCACGGAGTAACCTTCTTCATATGTGGATCCGCACCCTGCCTATTCCACTATTCCACGCTGGACCTGATCAGCTATTCCACGCTGGACCTGATCTATCGGAGGACCCGTACCCCGGCCTTTCCACACTAATGGGCCCCCTGTGGACCCAGTCTCCATCCGTGGGTGCGTATCCTGGCGTTTTCCTCACTACTGGGCTACGACGGACTCTTTCTCGATCGGTGGACACCCATAGTTATGTTTTTCTGAACTACGGGGCCCGGCACATATGTCCTTCAGCAGAGCACCCGCACTCTTTGTAAGTCTCGAGAGTAGTGGAAGAAAGGAAATATTGAGAAAGTTTGATCAATAGTATAACTGGCTTCAGAAAATGTCGCAACAGCTTATGATGATGCGTTCTTCGTTCGTTCATCCTGTATATTTGATTATACTGTCCTTCTTAGATCTTAGAAAACAAATAAGGATCCTAAGGCTGCATAATTCATATGGTACCTCAATGAAAGGTGCGCAAAGAACACATTCCAAGTGAGGAAACCGAGTGGGTCCCATCAGCACTGCCTCCACGACATGCACACATCCTCTTAAGGTGGTTATTGTCCAGTGGTCCAAAATTGAGCGGAGCCAATCACCAAAGCTCCAGCAGAAGGGCTCCTGCTCCGTACATTGCTGCTATGCGTCAAATCCTTGTAAATACTGCCTCGCCCGGAGGGCTCGAGACCGCTAGCCGCTGGTCTCACCGCGAAATCCTGAGTGCACCAGACTTCCACTATGTCTATGCACCAGTGGCGGAGGGACCCAGACGGAAAATAAAATTAACAAAAATATCAATTATAGTAATAAATAATTAATAAAAATTATATTAAAAGTGATAATAAAAATACACTAATAAAAATAAACTAATACAAGATTTTTATTTGTATTGTAAAG
>KN727319.1:17314-28488 GCA_000816745.1 Ancylostoma duodenale
CATTGCAATTACTTCAAATTTTAGGCGTCGGGTCAAAAATAACACGCGTGGTAACACTTGTGTATCAGTAAGTAAGTCTGTTCATTAAGTTAAGGTTAGGCATGAAGGAAAGCTATATGTAATTATTTGTTCGCGTGTATTTTTTCTATGTATCCTATGCTATTCCATTTATTTGGCACCATTGTGCGTCGACTTGACATTGCACCACTAGCCATGTCGAGCCAAGAATTTCTCCACTAACTTGCCCAGAGATTTGCTGGAGGATGCTGACCATTAATGAATATGCCATTCATGTTCCGTACCATAGCTGGAATAGTGGGAAGACAGCCTTAGCAAAAGTGAAGGTTGTCGTGAAGGTTGTCTCGTCACTGGTGAGGGACCGGGGGGGGGGGGGGTAGCTTCTTAGTGTTTATTCAATGCTTCTGTTTATTAATCAATTAATTAGTTCATTTATTTATTTATTTGTCTACTTATTTATTCATTTAGTGCCTTCCTTCCCTACTGATGAGTTCCGGGGAAGGCACTTCCGCAGTTTTGAAAGTTTACTTTCCTTTTCCATAGTCCGTCTAAGGGTAGGAACGAAACGGACCGAAATGAGGTAAGTTTTCAAGGTTTCAACACTGCAAAGTTGAAAATGAAGTAAAAAATAATAGTGTTTAAGCAGTGTTGTTTAATAAATTAGTGCATTTCTGCACAAATGGGACATTGAAGGGCTCGTTTTCTATGCAGGATCTTTGGGCCGCACAGAAAGTTAAAGGACGGCATCGAATTCAGCCCAAGGGTCCTGCACAGAAAACGAGCTCGGCGCAGCCGCTCGGGTGGGAAGCGGAGGCGCCATTCAAACGAAGATGTCGAGTCTGGAAGGTGAGTTTTTTATTCTACCTGTGTTATTTTTCCATTTTTCTGTTTGTTTGTATTTTTTTGTTTACTTTTGTCTTTTTTCATGATAGTTTGTTGGGGGAGGGGTGTGAGTGGGAGGGAAAGTGAGAGTAAGAGTATAGTGAGGTGAGAGAAAGTAAGTGTGAGTGAGTTGTGAGATGAGGGAGTGAAGACCGATCTGCGCGGCGCCTACAGTGTATTCGCGCCGACGAGGCCGCCATCGCGGTCGGGGATACAGAGGCGGCGCATATGCTATTAGCTTCCAAGTCGGCCACGTCATAGCCAAATCATTGGGTGATACCATAAGGATGACGATGAAATGTGATACGCGGATTCGAGAAAATGACGTGGAGTGTTGGCAAACGTGGCCGCAGTGGTGGGAAGCGTGGACGCCTCTGGATCCCCGATCGCGATGGCGGCCTCGTCGGCGCGAATGCATCGTACAGAGAACGTCAATCACGAGTGCCACGGACGCTCCCGCGGACGCAGCATCCATGTGGCGCGGGCGAGGCAACTCTCAACATCCACGGGGCTCGCCCGCGCCGCGTGGATGTTGCGGCCGCGCAACCAGCATTCGTGGCGATCGCTACGATAGCCGACTGTCGTCGCGTTCGCCACATAGGTAAAGTGAGTGAGGAGACTTTAGAAGAGGGATGATAATCAAACGGGTGTGGCAATCGATATGTATCCTTTCCATTTTCGCTATCACCCACATCGCCAGTGGGCACGACCTCGAGAGTACGGGCGGACCGGATCGTTTGGTAACGATCCATGGCGATGTAACGCGGCAATGCGTATCATTTCTACGATCCTGGTATTTTGAGCTGGCGGAGTCTGGGGATACTCTAAGGGATATGGCATGCTTCACAGCGACGCTGTCACTGCGATCGTTCACCTCCAAAGGTTCTCGTGCAACTGATCCTACATCATCATGCTATCCAATGCAAATAATGTGACAAGACATGAGAGCGTGTAACACTTTGATATCATCATTTTCATTCATTTTCTTCACAGTGACAGCGCCGCTGTGAATTGGTATCAACCATTGATTTGGATGTGACGTGGCATATTAACGTGCTGCTTCCAGACCAAATATGCTATGGTGCTGAGGAGTTGGCGAAGTATTGTCAGAACCAGTGTAGAATTTGGCGTGGCGACACCCAGTGGGACAAGTAAGATTTATAAATAGGTGTTTTTCATTAGAGTAAATAAATATTTCTTTTTCAGCAATTTTAAGTACTTCGTGATTGGTGCTGTGGTCGGAGCCATTGGGATGGCGTGCATGCGGTCGTTGAAGGGGGCGCTTAAGTTTGCCGTAGCTGTTTACCGCGCCGGGCGGGAGGCGCTGGAGCTGGCGCCTTCCGCCCCTAACGCACCTCCAGAGGTGCAGAACGAGCGCCTCATGGCGTGAACATCTAAAATATTTGAAGCTGTTGTAAAGAAAATGTTGTGAAGTTGGATTTTTTTTGTTGTTAAAAAATTGTAAACAGTGAAGTGAAGAAAATGAAATAGTTGATGTTACAGTTTGTGTTCACCAAAAATTACATCAAAAAACCAGATCAAAATGTTCTAGCTAGGGCAATCTACCACAGTGATCACGGAGCTGATAACCATTGTACGCAATAGTTACTGATTTATTGATCTTATTGATTTCTTGAGAGTTTTGCACCACCTTACACCTGAACTGATTTCACATGCCTATTTTGACACTCAGCAACTAGTCGTTCAGAAGATTTGTGAAGAGCAAAGCAAGAGCTAAAGTCTTTATCGATCTGACAGATAGTATCATCACACTAGTCAATATGTACAATGGCGGAATCTTCCCCGTCTGACAAGTAGAACTGCTTAGAGAACATGGAAGAGGAAAAGATTGATTCAAATTTCTTCTCCCGTTCCAACACTTCCTGGGTTTTTTTCCCAGGGCCTCTGGTAGAGCCTGGCTCATCTGCCAGGAGATGCCCTGCATCGGTCCACTTCTTAACAAACTTGTTGAAATGGTATGGCGCGGGGTTATCGGGACCATTCAAAACGATTCTGAAATAGCGTGTGTGCGTGAAGAAAAGCAAAATTATACCAACTGTGTCACCTCATGTACGCGTCCATGTTTGTGAGAGATGTGGAGGCGCGTCTGGGCTCGCGAAGGTCTTTGTAAAGGGGAAAGCCCCGCTGCACCTCTGCAGTGTTCGTAGGGATGGAAACGATTCTAGACATGAATCGCAGAAGCATCTTCCTTCTGGTGGCGTGCGCTGGTTTTGCGGACATGAGCTTCAGAAGTGCTGGCACAAAATAAGATAAACTTTCTTTCCCTAACTGGAGAACACCAAGAGCTTCGGGTGGGAGGAATCCTGATATTTCTACATTGATTTCCTTCAGGTCGTACTCTAGGGATCTCCCATCGAATCCGAAGAACTCCGTTACTTTGTTGCGGGTTTCAAACCGTTGACTATCGTAACTCATTATTTGGTTCGGCGACCAAGCAGTCAAGGCTGTGAGGATGTTATCCTTTGATGGCTCAAGTCTTGCCCGTAAAGCGGCTTCGACCCTCTAAACGTAGTTTTTTCGTACTCCAACATCCATGTTGGTGATAGTACTAATTTCTTCGTTTCAATCATTTAATATACAAAAAGGTGACTGTTTGAGTATGATGTTAACATATCAGTTGACTGAACAACGACTGAAGATGTCCAAATGTCATGCTTCGTAGTTCGAAATAGGTAACTTTTTTCAATGGTCTTATGTTGAATATTGTACTCTCATTGCCTGTCAGACCGGTGTTAGGGCTCTGCTCATTCGCGTGAATTTCCATTTGTTAAAACAAAATTGGCTAGTATGGTAATTCAGGCTCCCCACCTCTGATCACAAACGTGGAAGCATGTATTTCTTCAAATACTTGCATGCGAAGATAGTTAAGAGTGCTGGTCACAAATGTCATATTCTTTTTCTATGTTGTCCTCGATATTAGTAATCCTACCAAACTTTTCCAAGGTTGCTCCCTCATACAAATTTCTCTCAAATTTCGCATATGATAAGCATTTAGCATGAAAAATCAATTTAACGGCTATGGTGTTCACGATCAGCGCCCTCAACTGTCCCCGCACATATCTTTCCAGAGGTGAGTGATTACTGAGCTTGTGGTCGACAATGGGATCTCTGAAGAGCAATATTAACCAAAATTGTCAGAGAAATGAAGACTCCCGTAACCTCCTGCAGTTTCCCGTATGATCCTTCTACGTGCCACTACAGTATTCACTATTTGCCTACAATTCATTAATGGGCTCATGATTCCTCTTCGCTTCATAGGGACATTTATGGAACCGTGGGCCAATCGCGCGTCTGACTCTTTCTTTTTATGTTCTCTTGACATGAGTATCTGGTCTTTCACTCGTACTAAGGGTGTGTTTTCTTGATAATTTTCATTACTATCTCTAAGTTTAGTTCTTCCTTGCGCGCTGAATTCGAAATCCTTAATGCTATTTTGAAGTTTCGTATCGTCGTAATACTACATCCTTCCTTCTCATTCTTCAATATATAAAAAGAAGGCAGTTTTAGTGCAATGTTAACAATACAACTGTCACCTCTGGCACGTTCACATGTTTCAAGCTCATGTCGCATCTGTGTGCGTATTCATGAAGATTCTCCGCAGAGCCGTAAGCAACCCGCCCCTGTAAGACGCACGAGCTTTTCAGGTAAGGCAAAAATTTTTTTTGAGATTTGCATCATTTAGCGACTGAAGACAGGTTAGTAGGACATATCACATCTAGCTGGTAGAACTCGTTCACTCTGAGTAGGCGGAAGCTTCACAACCTTCCTGAGAACCTTTATGAACACAGTCCCTGTATAGTCGTCAATCAGTGTGTCTCATCATGTTTACATCGCTCTGTGGCGGCGTGAGTCAATATTCTCGTACAGTTTTATGAATGATCACTGATCACTGAAAATGCCTTGATGTTATACTGCAGACAATTTCTTTAGTCCCCTATATAGAGTTATGAACATAAAGATTGCAATTTTGATTCGATCATAACCAATTTGCGTGCCGACCCTACAGAGGTAGCTTCTCATGCGAAATTGTGGGCTCGCATATCGACCATCTCTATTTTATTCATTTTTTTTGTGGCAGCGACACTGATTTTGATACATATCGATGAAGGATAACACGTTTTGGTCATTTTTGCCTTTGCCATCGGCACGGGATCGATACGTACTAATTCCAATATCGCCGCGACTACAACGGCCGAAACCGCTGCACTCCCTGAGTGTAGCAGTAGCGTATGAGAACGTAAAATCATTATTTAGTGCTATCACCTACATCTACGATGTATTCGAACGGTTGCATGGTCAGCGAAATTTCAGAACGAAATCTACATTGTTGCCATAAATTTACTCAGCAAATGTCTAGTAGTATGACTAATATTTCAACCATCGGATGAGTTGTGCGAATTGACACTTACCAAGAAATATCTAGGTATCCTCCTATACGAAGCTTTGAATAGTGTGGTACTCCTTCAACATCATGGTGTTGATAGTAGCCAATATCGTCATGTTTTCGAACAAACAGGAAACCTATTCGAGAGCGCGGGCGATTGCCGGCTGGTAGCTTTCCGGAAACTAGTGAACACATCTGTTGTGCGATTATCCGTTAATACCAGATTCCTTGCTTCAATCACAGACGCATTGAGTTGTTAGGTATGAACAACGAAGCCACATTGTTCATCATTTCGTGTTCGTAAACGATATCATCTTAGGAGAATAAAGTGGTTTTACGTGTGGGATCTTCCTGTCGCCAGGACCCATGAGGATCTCGATTATGTCATACCATTCGTTCAAAATCTTCACAAGTTCGAGAGCAACAACGACGATTTTCGACGGTGCGTAAGTAGTTGGTTCTGCGAGACTTGTTGTCCTCAAGCTCTCCCACCTATTTCATATGCGACCCATAACTGTTCCACATGCTTCATTACTACGAAGGAATGATCATATACCTTTTCTTGAGTCACAAAATGGAGGAAACGCAGGAAATGCTGTGGGTGCCGCGGGAAAACATGTACGGTGTTGTGAATTGGGCTCGAAAATACAAGCCACACGGAAATCAACGTTTGCACCCCGCGTCAGGAACAGGTACAATTCGGTTTTTCGGAGGGGATCGTACGCACGAGGGCGCCTAAGTTTGGAACCACGGGCGCGAGCCATTATACATCGAGTAAGACATCATTTCGGGAGCTTCGAAAATTACCTAGGAGCTTGCTGCAGAAAAACGATTTTTGAAAATGCCTATGACGTCACCGTCTCCGATCTTTCCCTGGAAAAGAGGATGCCGCGAAGAAAGAAAAGAAATTGAGGACATCGAGCACGCGTGGGCAGATCAGAGTGTAAGGAGTCGCGAAGAATGGAAAGAACAAATAAGGAAAGAAATTCATACCGAGCTCAGAGAAAATGTCAACTTTACAATAAAGGACTTGCACACAGAGATTGGGAGACGAGGCCCTTATTCCGCGGTGTCAAAAACAACATTATAGACACTTGTGAAGGAAATTGGTTTCTCTTTCAAAATTGCGAACGGAGTTTCCGTGATATTTGAAAAAAAAAAGATCTCTTGTGTTGTAGCATCGTAATTGCTTGGAAAAAATTGATCTCGCAAGTCAGTCTGGAAAACTGATAATCTTCATTGATGAAACGTGATATTTACTGGAATGACGAGAAAGTAGTCATGGGCAGACAAAAGGCTGCGCCGTTTTGAGCCGAACGAAATACAAGTGGTAATCTCACGTGGGAGAATATCAGCGAGATCTGAAGGAAAGAGAGCTAGGTATATTTTCGGATTTAGGTTTTTTGCAATGATCTGTTGTAAGTGCTTTATTTTGTGTTCTGGAACTTTGTAGTGAGACTGGCTCTGTAGAAAAGCTTCCATTTAGCTGAAGGAATTCGTATTGCACAGCGGAGGACGACAATGGTGTGGAAGCTATCCGACTTCTTCCATGTCACTGCTTCCTGAATCCAGTGGAACTTTCTTGAAGTTGATTGAAATCACATCTTAAAATGAACACGGTACTCTTGTAATGGACGTTTTAGGTGGAAACAATCGCAATCCATTGGCTTAGAAATGTACCGCAAAGCTTTTGTGATGCTTGCAATCATGAAATATTAAAAGGAGAGAAGGCGGCTCGCGAAAAAGTACCACACGATACGGGCACCTCGGTGCCACCTAGGTGGCAGCTTTGAGAAGAAGAAGCTCCTGAATCGGGAGAATTTGCCAAAATTAGATTTTTGCTTTATACCAATATCTTCGTAGTGACATAACCTAACACCCTGCACAGTTGGCGGTGTGCAGCTCCTTAAGCACCTGTGAGAATAAAGTGGAATGTTTGAGGAGCCTACGTGGTCGCGACCTGATTGGGAGTGAGCTAGGTGCCATCTTAGGGTGCCACCTTGGTGGCAGTTCGGGTGACACCTCGTTAAAGAATAGACGCAGAGTACGAGAACGATGAGAGAGTATGCCAAACGAGAGGTTCAACCTGGTGGCACCTCGGACATGCCCCAGGGCATGTCGGAGGTGTCGGCAGGTTGGGAGCTTCAACGGCAAATACTACCGGTACGCTAAAGGATGGATCTAGCGCAGTCATATGGGTCCCACTGCGTCCGAAAGTGAGGAGACGCTAGGACACGGGTCCAGCGCAGTGATAAGGGTACGCCGGCGCCCAGTAGTGGGAGAGGCGGGTCCACTGCGGCGATAAGGGTAAGCCGGCGCCCAGAATAGAGGAAGACTGGTCCTCTGCAGTGATAAGGGTGCGCCAGCGTGGAGTGAAGGTGGGCTAGACGTGGGCCTAACATCGGTCATCAGTGAGCAAACCGAGAGCAAAGAAGGGAACGGGAAGAGCTGAGAAAACGGTGGGCAAATAATGCACAAACGGTGATTCCACCGTGGGATGGACGAGTTTGAAAAGCCCATCGTGGGGAAGTGATGGGTCCACTGTGGGATTGATAACAATAGCGGTCTAACGGCGGGGTAAGTGAAGGTCGACACCGTACTTAGAGGACAGTGGTGGGATAACCGGTGGATGTTGGCGGGCTTAGCGTCAGTTGGGGGCTCATCGCGGGATTACGGTGGGCCCACCACGGTACGAAAGCTCAGTGCATGGTAGCACTTGAAGCGAGGTATAATCACAAATTTCGCCGTAGAGGTGGTTATTTCTGAAACCAATCTGGCTGTCCGGCTGACCCCGAACTTCCAAACTTCTCCTAATGCTCGCTTTGCTCGCATAAATTTATGCCTATTGAGCCTAAATAAATTACTGCCTCACCAAAATTTTATGGCTAAACTCCTAAAAGGAAATGGTCAGATCTTCTACTGTCTTTTCCTTGCTTTTTCTCAGAAACTGCCGCGCCCGTTACAGGGCAGAAACCTTGCCCTTCAGCGCTGTTCTACCGTTCCATAGATATAGATTAGTATAGTTGGGAATACTGGAAATGACCAATCTGACCTGGTGTGATTGCTGGGAATTGTTAACCCCTTTTTGTCTGTTTTGATAGGTCAAATAGGTTAAGGGTCAGTTTAGGTAAAAAAGGGGTGTAGAAGAGTTCGGTATCCCCAGACAGAGATGAGACGAATAGCACACGAAGGATGATGTGATGCAGGTAAAGTGTGACATGCGGCAAACCATCTACAAACTTATGCGCGGTGCTCAGGAGTGCTCATCACACAGTTTTTTCTTAGGATTAGAATAGCCGGGAATAACTATTGTCTCACTTCTAGTGTGTGTCACCCTACAGATATCGGCGCACTCTTAATGGATACGTACCTCTACATTTCCCCACTTCTGGACGCCGATGCAACCTTATCACATCTTTAGACTCGTCTCCAGTCGTTTCCCCTCTTCTGGATGCCGGCGCACCCTTATCACAGCGCTGGATCCGTCTTCCCCACTTTCGGACGCCGGCGCTCAATTATCACAGAGCTGGGCCGGTAGTAATCCACCCCGCATGATGGCACCCAAGTTGCCAACCTGGTGGCACCTCTGCCGACGAGGTGGCAACTTTAGGTGCCAACTCGGCGCGAGGTGCTGTGCTGTGCCTTCGGAAAACGGTAGCCTTGTCCATTGCTGTGATAACTGTGCGCGGGCCTTCGAAAATGGGGGAGTCAGGCGCAGCGCTGCGATAAGGGTGGCGCAGCTTACGGAAGTCAGAAGACGCCATGATATGGGGCCAGAGTTGCGCGCCCGCGTCCAAAATTGGGAAAACGCCGGTACACAGGTCCAACGATGTGATAATGGAACGGTGGCGTCTGAAAATGAGGGAGATAGGTCCAGCATTGTGATAGGGGTGCACCAGCCTCCGGAAGTGAGGGAGACGCCATGATACGGGTCCAATTTCGCGCTGGCATCTAAAGTTGGGGAAACGCCGGGACACGGATCCAGCGCTGTGATAATGGAACGCCAGTGTCTAAAAGTGGAGGGACACCGGGACACGGGTCCGGCGCAGTGATAACGGAGAGCTGGAGTCTAAAACAAGGGAAACGCCTGCAGACGGGTCCAATCGTGTGATAATAGAGCGCCGGCATCCATAAGTGCGGAAGACAGGTTCAGCGCTGCGATAAAAGTACACCGGCCTCCGAAAGTGAAGTGAATACTAAAAATTGGCCATTGGTTCATTTAGTTCATGCGCTTCTATTTGTAGCGCAACCTCTCCTGTCTCGCTATGGCTTCATTTGCTCCTTGCAGTATCCCTTGCTCCTCTTTTATATACTGAAGTTTATTTTCATGACTTTATTTATCATGGCAAGAAATGTTTATGCAAGAAATGTTGACCACTTATAGTATCTATATATCTATATAGACCACATTAATTCACTGCGAATCGGTCGAATAAAGTAGGTAACATCCTGTCACTTGCAGGTCCTTGCAGTTTTAGCTTTTGGTTAGCTAATCACTGCAAAATATTAACTAACTATCAGCTTACACAGGTGATTTTGTGATCATCAGTGTGGCTGTTATGTGCCCAATGTTCCTGATTAGTCGTCACAACGCTTCAAACAGTGATCGCGAAATTTCAGATGATCCCTCTATTCATGCTCAATGTTCCTATGAGACGTCGTCCAAATTTGAACTATCAGCGTTTGCATCCGCTTCGTCTTTTTCACGAGAATCAAGATATTTTGAGAAGCAAATATCGAATGAGAGAAGAGCACCTGCATCGCCTGTGCAATCTTGTTGCGCCTCTCATGAGCCAGGAGACCACTCCCAACTGGAGTGTAGATATTGAGAACAAGGTAACCTCTTGAGTAGTAAAATTAGAAACTAAACCTGTAGAATCAAAAATAGAATTTGATGTTATTTCCGATCCAGGGTGTGGATCCATCTTCGGAAGGTTCGGTAACCCAATACGCACGGGTAAAATCATCCCCTTGGGTATGATTTCTATGAGTGCCGTCCCTGGAACCTCTCTGGAAATTCCTCAGCTCGCTCACGAAAATCCCGAGTTTTCTAAACAAAAACCCCGCATTTTCCAGACGAAAGTTCCTTGGTTCACCTTCCAAAGATCTGCGGAGGGCCCACGACGGGCACACCAATAGCCCGCGGTGGCTCCTTCATTTGCCCATGGTTAATATACCGTATTTCAACCACAGAATACCACTAGGCCCACCATGCTACGGAGATTCAGAGTGGTTTTGCATTTACACCGACTGCCTGTCAATCTTATCACACTTCCCCAAATTTTGTGTATGTTCCGTTTTTGGGAGAATGGGAGAGAACCATTGTTCATGTCACTGTGATCGTGGCGATTATTGACATTGTCCTGCTTTGAGTACAATTTTTGTCCGTACACAGACCAAAATGTCGGTACTAACGAAATCAATGCCCTGGCCTATTTCAGGTGGTCATAGCGCTAAGATATCTTGCCACCAATGCACATCAGACGGTTCTCGCTGACAACATTGGAGTATGTCAGAAAACAGTCTCCAATGCAATAGAGGAGTTCGTCACGGCACTGAACCACCCATCAATAGTGGGCAAATTTCTGAACTGCCGATTGAACGACGTCACATACTGCAGGAGAAAAGCAAATGGATTCGCTCGCAAGGGTCTTCTACCTAACATTATCGGAGCAATCGACGGTAGTTCGGTGCCCCGATAATGATCCTGCGACCACCTCACTCAGGATGGGAGTATCACTGCAGGAAGGGATTCTGCGCACTAAACGTTGTTGCAGTCGTCGACGCACGTGGTAGATTCATGAACATAAACAGCAACTTTCCCTGGCTCTGTACATGACTCCACAGTGTACAAAATGCGTAGGATACA
>KN727320.1:0-21303 GCA_000816745.1 Ancylostoma duodenale
CCGTCCGGTCGATATCGGTCAGCCACAGGCCTCACACCTTAAATAAACTTCAACTAAGGAAAAAATGAAAAAAAACACTCATATGGGCTGAAAATCTGACGAACGAAGGGGACCGCTGCCACAAGAGGGCCGCGCCGCGGACGCGCCGCATGCCGGGGGCGCTCGAAAATTTTCCGCCGATTGCGCGTAAGGACTTTACAGCTCCCATTTTTTTGTGCCCACCGTGCTGGAACAAAAACTCTTCTTGAGACCAGTCAATGTTTTCATGCACAACAACCATGTGGTGGCAATTCCTCATTGAATAACAGGTGGTGCTGTGCTAGGAGATTTCGTCGTTGCATAGGTGTTGCGGCACTCCCTCCAGCAACAACATTCTTGCTGCAGCACTTCCAGCAGCAACGTCGTTCGTGATGCGACACTCCTAAAACAACACGCTCGTGTCGTGAAATTCCAAAACATAACAGTACTGTACTACGTAGTATCCCACAAATGGACTTCATACAAAAACAAAATATTAGGTTACTGCTATAACCTGTAAAACCATGCCCAGTATCTACAAACTTTAACCTTGCACGGTTTTCTTAGCGTGGAAGATTGAGTACAGCTCCCATCCTCAAAAACGCAAGACTGTTATATTTTCAGGCGCAATGCTGCGACCCCAACCCGACCCCGAGATACTCACGCATGCTTCGCGGTATTCCACGTGACGCGAGGAAGGCATTCCGCGAGATCCTCCGTGTAAGTTTCGGCTTAGTCTCACTACTGAATGTACCTACTGGCGGCCGATGACTAAGCGATTCATCGGGGAGCGGCTATTACTCTCCATTAACCCCAATGCCAGCACTGACACTTTAACCCTCAGCCACTCAGCATAATTTATCTGCCGTCAAAATTATCAACATCAATTTTTTCCAGAAAGACTATTTGCTGCCAAGAAGTGAGGTAACAGCGAAGATGACGGAGTGGGCGAAGCAGTACAATATGACGGTTCGTTAGAATATCATCTTACAGGAGTTTTCATATGAGAACTTTCAAAGGAACCTTGACGGATCGGCATCATTTCCAGAGCGAACTTGAGGCTCTTTTAAAACAAAATGCGGAAACTGCTCAACAGATCCAAACTACTATCCATACGGTGATCCAGCAACTCCCTGATTTCATTACGAGACTGAACACAATAGCGACAAATATGGTATGTTGGAAAGAACACTTCACTTCTTTATGATCCATTTCTTATAGAAATTTGATTTAGAGCCTCTCTACCGATCAAGTGAGCAAAAATATCGAGCAGCTAAGAAATTCCGTCAGTACGTCACTTAAGGATGCCGGCTGCTTCATAGTGACTAATGCAAACCAGCGTTCATACTGGGATTACAGTAACTATTACAGTAACTACGATATTTACGAAGGAATTACTGACAACGATATGAACTATCGTCGCAAGCGATCCGCTGGTCATACTCTGAAATCCCGTTGAAAGATGAGGTTATCCTTCAAGCAAAGGATGCGAATGTTTCCCTCTTTGCACTATGCGATGTATGCAGTGTTTAATAAAGCTTTTGGTATGCATGATAAAAGTCCATGCAGGAATAAAGTCCATGCTTTCATTTGAATCTTTGTGAAAGTTGTGTAAAAACTAGGCAGTGATGAGCACAGATGGTAAAGAAGAAATTGGAGAGCCTTTGTTATTCAAAAAAAAAAAAAAAATTCAAATAGCTCTCGCTGTTGTGCTCATTATTCCGCGAACCCTCAAGAGCAAATATAGGGTTTTCTCATCGGAAAATCATCCTAGTTGTAATAAAAAAAATTAGGTGTGGCACATTACCTGAGGAGGTGGCCGAGCTAAGGGATTAGTCAAGTCGTCAAAATGGCCAATCACAGCGCTCAGCTGTGCCGCCGTTTGTAACGCTCTACATTCATAAAAATTGCGGTAACGCCTATGGTATTGCCTGAAGAAAGTGCCTCAGCGCCTGCGACGTTGTACTGCAAGATGCCATTGCACCTATACTGCTATATAACTAGTACAACAACACCTCTTCACTACTGAAGGATTGTCACCTCTGATGACTGTGCAGCACGAATGCAGCCTGAGCGGCGTAATGGTTCTAGTAGAAACCTTAGCAGCAACTGTTCCCAGTTGTTGCCATCTTCCCCTCAATTGCTGCCATCCTTCAGCAAATGCTGCTGAGGGGACGAAAGCTTGAGCAGCAGTCGAAGGGAAGATGGCAGCAACTGGGAGCAGTTGCTGCTAGGGTTTATACTCGAACCATTACTCCGTTCATGCTGCGTTCGTGCTGCACAGTTATCAGAGACTTCACGTGTTGGTGTGTAGCTATTCGCAAACCAGGGACTTCCTTTAGTGTTCGCAAGTTTTCAGGTTTTTTCATCATTTTCGCTGCTCACGCCTTTAAACAAAAACAGCTGGTGGAACCTCAACAGCTTGTACACGGGAAAGTGCTGTAGCATAATGGAGCTGCAGAGATGTTGTCGCACGACCAGTGTTTGACAGTGAAACAGCCAGCTGCACTGTGTGCTCGCAGAACTTATTCATGTGATGTTCTATCTAACAATAAGTAAAGCCAAGAAACATCTTCCACAACTTCAGATGAAGCTCTTGAAGATCTCTCAAATTTACATAAAATAATTAAACGCACAGTCCGGTCAAAATGTTCGATATACAGTTCTTGGGCTTTTCGTGGTGAAACCTACTTGTACATCAGTAGACTGAGTTTGAGAGCGCTTCTCAGCGCTCCAACGTGAATGGTGTTACCACCGCTACTTTATTCTAACACAGCAACAAGTGACGTAACGATCCTCCATACAACGAAAGGAAAAGATTTAGTAGAATTTCAGCTGTTTTTCGTAACTTAACGAACCTTTTCTGGTTACTGGCACCATAGACCGAACGTTTCAAGAAGCAAATCGACAAAGTATGTTTTGACCCGACCTTGCTTCCAGACACCGTGCGTACATCACCGGAGTACATTAGATGCCCTAACTAGCCATTGCTGATCAACAATGTTGTTGGCATGTGTTATTAAATTCAAGGTCCGGCCATAACATTGGCGCTCGTACACGAAGTTGCGCTGCGATCGATCGATGCCGCTGCTGCAACTACACGACGGCGTGGAGTTGCTGCAGTGGCATCGATCGACAGCGGCGCAACTCAGTCTATGTACTGGGATCGGTGCGCCGGCTGCACGTTTCCTCCGAAATGAGGTGTGGGTCATGATGAGGCAAATGTGGGTGGGCCGTTTGTCTGCGATTGGTCCATTCAAACCCTCGCCCCGCCCTCCCGGACTGCTCGCACTAAATCGCGCGCGATTTTACCATGCTAGCATATGCAAATTTAAACGTGAGTGGAGACGAGTTGACGCCGAAGGGCGGAAAGACATCGACCCATTTTGGCTCACCATGACCCACACCCTCCAAAATGACTGTTTAGGAAAAGGGGATTCCGCACTTTTGAGTTGGGATACGTACATCACCACTGTAACCAGCAACATAGACGTAACAAAGACTATAGACGTAACAAAGACTCGGTTTACTTGCCTGGAGTGTATGCAATCTGACATTTTTAGGTGGGAAGTAACAGCAAGCATGTCTACGACTACCCAACCATCTTTCACAGCTACCGCTCTCCTACGTTACAGGAAGAAATCGATTTGTTGCTACAAGGGAAGTGCAAGAGGCTAACCCCGGGGATCAAAACGAAACATCCATTTTTAGTAACATTGTCTAAGGCGATGTTAATGTATGTATATCATTTTTGCCCAATGGTTTTGATGCGCGCAGGAGAGCGCGCCAAAGACTTTTCGGCACCATTCATCTTTCACGCGCCCAAGATTTTCAAAAGGGTTTTACTGACTGAAAATTTGCATACTGGGGTTATTTGAGGTGCAGAATACGAATACCATATCCATTTTGTACCATAATGCTATTTTTGTAGGGTTACGGTAGGCACACCGCATGCTACCGTACACTTTTATCGAACGTTTGCAGACGCATTTTTGAATAACCTGGTTTTGCCTGGTTACGTGATCAAGAGTCCTTGCTGCAAGCATGGCAGCCTCGGTGGGGCGGCCAAGTGGGTAACGCATCGGACCAAGTTCCTGGAGTAGTTTTTGAACTGGTGCCTGTATCTGATGTGTTCTAATCAATACAAATACTTGAAACAAGTTTGAAAGTCTAAAACTCATAAATGCAAAACGGAGTTGCGCCGACAGGGTCCAAACCCTTGGTCTCCCGCTTTACAGCCTAACGCGCTACCCTCTCGGCCACCTCGCCACCGATGTCATGCCTGGCTCATCTTCTGATAATCTTCCCGTAATGGAACCAAACCAAGTTATTCGAAAGTGGGACGTTAAAGACTCTATGGTCTCAGGAAAGGTAATGGAGATAATCACTGTTGGTTTAAGTGGTCAAAGTTCTATAAATCCCAGCTCTACATGAAGTTCTGTAGCAGTGCAATAAGAAATTCTTCGCGCGTTCTCCTGATCGCATCAGGACCATTGGGCAAAAATGATATGTATACATCAACATCATCTTAGACAATGCTTCTGCAAAGGGATGTTTCGTTTCGATCCCCGGGGTTAGCCTCGTGCACTTCCCTTGTAAGCTAGATTAGACCGCTCTTTGAGCGTTCTTCCTAACAATAATTTTCTTTCGCTTATCCAAACAGCATCGCTCAACTAAATCTTTGCACTTGAATATTTCCGAGTAACGACCTGTCTAAGTACACACCGTTCTCCGGCGAAAGCTGACAGGTACACATACTCGCAAAAATAACAGGCGGCACCATGGTAAGATGAGGTCTCGGTGTCACATGCTCTCTCCCTCGCTTCGTCATATTGATGTGAATTATCTAGAAGTCTCTGTGACCAGGGCCTCACCTTTACATCCATGCTCATTACAAAATTCTATCCTTCTACATAAGTATTCACCTCTATTTTTCAGGATGCTCATATTACCGGCGATACTGACGTTGTTAGTTCCATTATACGAAGCTGCTGTGAGTCACTAATTATTTCACTTCACTCAAATAGAACATTAGCATTTGTTGGAAATTCTGAAAAATTCGGCTAAACTCTAGTTTTCATTCCATAAATCTGTGTGTAGGTGCGTTCTAACGTTATTTTGATTATCTCCCTCTTCTGCTCCTTTGTCACTGTATTTTCTGATTTTTTTATGTAAAAACTTATTCATGATGCTCAATATTTTATCAAGTTGATGGTGTTTGTCAATGCTTGTTCTCTCTGAACACTAGCAACAAAAAAGGGTCCAGAACACTGGCATGAAACATAATAAATTCGGTTGAGATCTTCTAATTTTTAAATAGAACAGGTAAAAAAAATCAACTGCTGAGCTCTAAGGAGCAAACACCAAGCGGAATCAATGCAGGGTGCAGCATGTACCTCTCCGTCTCTTGGACAATTTGTCAAGTTTGAAAGTGGTAGGTGTAAGAGAAAATTATTAAAGGGACGTGAATCGATGGCTCAGCCCCTGGATCGTTTCCATAATTTCGAGCCGAACTCGGTCCACTAACGCGAAGAAAATTGAGGAAAATCCAAACCTAGGGAACTAATTTTATTATGATTTGTTCTCCTTCAACGCCTGTCTTTCACATTGTTCTAAGTGAATGCATCAATGAATCCTGTTGGTCCTTGAAATATCTACCTAACAATTTGAGGAATGCTGCTGCGGTAACTCACCTCCACAGTACCTCTTTCTACACAATGCCCCACGCGACGCTCAACTCGCATTCCGAAGACTGTTCGTTGTAAGCACAGAACTACTTCGACGCATTTGGATCAATTCATGAAAAAAATAAGATGATTAACCAAATTCTTGATTAGACCGCTCTGCGTAAAACTCTTTTATGTTCAGAACAGCTACACGACTCCAAGAAGTCAAATTTCTGCAAGAATGGAGGATTGGGCCAGGGAGTACAATATGACGGTGTGTATATTTCCTCGCATTGTTGTTGTTTTCTTGTGATAGACAATAGTTTTAGGATCAATTCAGCGACTACCAGAGAAGAACGCAGCAGATTAGATCTGAGACTGAACAGAACGTTAACACAATTATGAATCAACTTCCTGCCTTCATCGCAGATATCCTTGGTATCAAATACGATGAGGTATGGTGTAGGAGTGGGCAATCATGACACATTCACTACGGAGTAGTCTCAAAATATGACTAGTTCCTTGCCGGTGTGTAGTTCTTGAAGCTGATAATGCTCATAGATGCTGTTGTTCACTAAAGAGTAATTATTTCGCAAAAATATTCCTGCTTTTCAATGATTTTGGGGAGCGAATTTTTTAGTATTCTAGCTGTTTCATTTTTGTGACGAAAGCGACTTCTTTTTCAAACATTTCTTATTATTCAATTTTCTAGAGCCTTTCCGAGGAAGAAGCCGAAAGGAAGACGAGAGCGTTATACGATTCCGTGAGCCGAAGCCTGGCCGGTTCAGCATGTTGTATTTTGTCGGAAGTGTCTCCGAAGAACCCCACCTCGTTTTCGTTCTCTTACGCGTTTGGTCCCATGGATGATTTTATGAGTTTCTTCAGCGGTGGTTGGAATGGAGGAGAATTTTATCGTGGAAAACGAGCCGCAGATCCGAAAGGGAAGAAGACTTTGCCACCACGTCATAGGAGTAAACCTCAAAGAAGGGGCAGGATTAATTGAATGACTGGGAATGAGGCGGTGCAAGACTGTACCCTTTAATATTACTGTAAACAAATAAATAACAATCTGAACAAATAAATAATCGTTTGTATGTTCTACGCTTGTTCTGTACCATTTGTAAGGAAGAGATACTAAAAATACAAGTCTTATGCATGTTTTATATGAATCTTGAAGTCAGTAACTATAATGAGAAAGTTCTAGCTGACAATCTGCAGCATCAAACAGGTGAAGGTCACTTTTTCAACGGGAAACTTGTTCAATTTACTCGTAATTGATGGCATTCCCAATCAGCGCTGTGCGGAGTTTTCCATTTTTGCTTTTACGCTTTTCGACTTGTTGCAGTCGGTTCTTCCCTTTCACAGATTTTGAATATTTATTTCCGCACACCCCTGCTCCAAATACCGTGCCAGGTAGAGCGGAAATATTTAGTACTAAGAAATAATCGATTTAACTACGATAAAAGTGCATTTCTCTATGATATTTATGTCGTGATTTTGTGATTGATTATTGCTTCACGAACCATTTCACGTGTCATACATATCGATTTTAGATCAGACCAAGGTCAAGGCTGCTAAGTGTACCCACAGTGGTGATCTGTGTATTGATAAAAATCAAGGTTACTCGAGACTTCAACATTGATTCCGGTCGATTCATGTTATTAGGTATTGTAGTAACGGTAAACGATCGTAGAAAAGATCTCCACGTAGTCACTACGACAAGATTTAACAGTACCCAACACACTTTGTAAAACATCGGGCTGAGCCGGGGATCGATCCCGGGACCTCTCGCACCCTAAGCGAGAATCATACCACTAGACCACTCAGCCACGCCTGCCGTCGATGTTGCATTCTTATCTGCCTTAATTTTTATAAAACTGCATTTTAACTAGCTACATGAGACACAGGAGGATTTTAGAAAGTAACAGAGTCAAGCCATTTGGATGCAATTGCATGAGACCTCGTGGCAGATCTTTGATCAGTAGAAAGGTTTCACCGTGGAGATAAACCAAGAACTGCAGCAAAGTTTCAGAGAGCAACATTATCGCGTATTAATGTTTTGTAATATTTTGCTAGAAAGGACTCGTAGCAATTACTGGTTCAAAGCAACGAGGAAGGTCGTATATCAGCGTAGATCTTATGGATTTTTTTTTGACCTTTCAGTGTTTTGATCTTAAAAAAGGGGGCTTTCGTCGTTTCTGTAACTTTGGTCTATATTTTTCTAATCAGAGTGGCGAGAAGGTTTAGGATCTGTTGATATCAGCAACACGAAAAGCTATACAAGATTCATAGGAACAACATATTCCGGTGCTGCGGCATCCCCTAATGCAGCGACACAGACGCTGTGGCACCTCCTCATACAAGACTGCAAGCGCTGCACCTCACATGGCATGGCTTGCTGTGGAGTATGACGTTGATATGCATGTATTTCGCAGAGCTGCCAGCTAGATGTCAGCTTTCAGGAAGCTTTAGTTAAAGGCTGACTGACTTTTGTAGCTTTTGGTTATCTTCGCATTTGAAAGTAAGGTCAGGTCAAAACATATTTTACCGGTTTCTTGCTTGAAACGTAGGATCTACAGAGGCAGTGACCGCGAATGACAGCAAAAGTCCAGAAAAGATCTGTTAAGTTATTCTCAGAGGCAAGATCCGGTCAGAACATACTTTGCCGGTTTCTTGCTTGAAACGTTGGTTCTTCGATGGCAGTGACCGTAAATAACGATGAAAGTCCGGAAGAGATCGGTTAAGTTACGGTAAAGAACTACCAATTTGGTTGCACGGTTGCGTAGTAGGTGCAACCAGTGGACGACCACTAAACAGCTAGCTGCTAGAAGGTGTTGCAGGGACAGATGTGATGTTGCACTCGGAGGTGCCGCAGCACCGGTTGCGCTGTAAGAGTGGATGCCGCATCACCCATGTTGTTGCGTAAGTCATTACAGCAACACCTATAGCAACATCTATAACACCTCCTTGTCGCTGTCGTCACGTGTTGCTGTGTTAGACGAGAGTTGCGGTGGCAACATAACCAACACGAGAGTTCCAGGTACTGTAAACCAGGAGAAATTTTTCTTGAAACTCTGGATTAACCTCAAGAAGCATCTAAAACTCGATTTACGTGATGTACGGATGGGTTACAGAACCCAGAAGAGCCCAAAAAAAGTTATATCGAAAATCTTCGTTGGTTCGTGCTGTTGTTGTTGTAAATATAATATTTCATTTCGAAGGAAAACAAAAGAGTAGATCGTGACATGATCCTGTGCTGAACACCTGTCAGAAACATTTCCATATCTCTTTGTCGCCAAGGTGCACATGACCGATAATTGCAATAAAGAAGAGATTTCTACTTTTCACATGAATGCGTCATTTTAATATGAGCGAACTAGGTGTTATGGGGACGTAGAGAATTTATGGACATCAACTAACAGCACCGAACAACATTTGATGTGATGATCACAGCAAAAGGGGGGTGTTGCTGTAGTGACTTATGCAACAACATGGGTGCGGTATCCACCAGCACAGCGACACCGGTGGTGTGGCACCTCCAAACGCAACACCATAACTGCCTCTGCAACACCTTCTAGGGGGAGGGGGGGGGGGGGCACTGTTTAGTGATCGTCCATTGGTTCAACTCTTTTATCGTAGCTTGACGGATCTTTTCCTGGCTTCCGCTGGTATGTACGGTCACTGCCACCATAGATCCGTTCAAGCTAGAAACCGACAAAGTATAATATCTTTCATCCGGACCTCGCATTTGATGATTCATTTCTAAAATTTCGAAGAAAGCCTAAACTATTACAAAGCAGACACGATCTAAGAGATTTTCCCTATTGTTGTAACTCTGTCTTTGAGTTCCGGAAAAAATGCATGTGAAGTGCTAGTTTTCGCCAATTGCTCACCGGATTCGCGCCATTATGAGCCATTGAAATCCTCTTCTTTTTTTTGTTGAAGAAATAGCTAGGTGAGTGATGAAGCCAACAAAAAGGGTTTTCCTTTCGCATAGTGGACCCTTAAACTTTGGGGTACATATAATCTCATAAGTGTTTGACATAAGCTTGTTTTAAATCATATATGATCCATGATGCCCTTGCTCGGGTACATCTTAGCCTAACTTTCCAGCTATACATACACATTCTTATCAAAGGCAAAAATAAAAAGCTGTTTCCCGAGTGCAAACAGGAACTACGCCAAACTGGACTTCAGTGAAAGCGGTGAGAACATTTGCAATTATCGCAGAAAACTTTTCCTGTCCAATCGTGAGACAAACGATTGGCGCCCAATAACTTTCTTATTGCTATAAAATGTGTCTGGGCAGATACTTGACTTGGTCATCATGTCCTTCTCGACTCCTCATTTTATTTCGACGGAGTGTTTTCACCATTGTGAAATGCGTGCAATCTGCGCTTTTCTAATTCAGCCATAAATGACCTCAACTCCGAGAAAGCTGCCTAGTTCCTCGAAGAAAAGAGCGTACTTCATCACTTTGCAAGTGTAGACACCAAAAGATTCATTGCCCCAAAACTCCTCTCGTGGAGACTTCTCTTTGAATGATTTCTCATACTCTCCTCTCTCCTACGTTTATAGCTGGAGCATCTGCAATTTGGCAACAGTAGGATTAAGGGGCAAACCGGTTTGAGTGCCGTCCCCAATGTGGTAGCAGCAGCTCTAAAGAAAACAGACGGTCTCCTTACTCAGTTGAGAAGTGTTTATTGCCTCACTTTCCCGAATATTGCTGATACTTACTAGTGTTTCAATAGGTTTCTGGAATGTGGCCATTTATAATTGGCCACATGGGGACTTTCTGCATTTCCTCTGTGTCATTTGTTTCAAACCTTATGCGTAGCTGCTGCTTTAGGTACAACTGACAAACCAACCTGAAAAATGGGATAAAGCTTCTGCAGCGCTTAGGTAATAGTTGTTTTGTTTAGTTATTGTCGATCATTCTCATATCCAGAGTGCAAAAATGAGGACATTTGTGCAGGTCCTCAGCATACTACTTTTGCCCTGAAACTTTCAACTATTCCTGTACTCTGAGGCACTTCCCGGAAATCAGTCTCTTCCTAACAGCTGGAAGCAAAGCCGACCTCAGGAGGAAACCATCCTATTTTTCGCGATGCTTTTCACAGCGTGAGACTTCCCATTGTGTCACGATGCGTTCGTCGCTTCTCCTTTACCGTTCACTTTGTCCAACCACTGTGGCCCTTTGCTAAACTGTCAATCTTCCACCCCCGCGAATTACTTGGTGGACCAAAAAACGCTTTGAATTCCAGAGACGTGGCTTATATCATGCAATTATGGTAGAAGAAGAATGTTGTTATGGTAAGAGTACTAAATAACATCTTCATACTGGTTCAAAAACGACCGATAGCTTTCTTACAATCCCAGAACATAAACATAAATCAGTAAGCAAGCTAACAGTATTACATCTTGAGAACCTGCTCGTTTTCTCAGAAATCCCTTAATTTTGATGTTTTCTCAAAGGGGAAGTCGGATACTTGGACGTTCTAATGTTCGAGAAATTGTGTTAACCAAAATTTGGAGGAAGGGAAGTTCTCCGAAATTTTAATGTCTTTCCTGAAATGGTGACCTATCCATTTCAGTTTCTGTACACTTCCTTTCTCCAGAAAAAGGCGTGAAAGATTGAAACATGAGATACTTGCATTCCAGCGTGGGCCTCTTCGGGTCACATAGGAGTTTATGATGTCACTGAATAAAGATGTAAGAACTAGCTGAAGGCTGATTTTCCGTTAAAATTATCTCTGTTCTTTGAGAAAAGCATATGAATTACGATTTGGTTGTCAAATGAGCTATATGTACTTTTGTTTCTTGTGTGGACGTTATGTGCCGTTGTTGAAGATAGTAATAATGGTTACTGCTATGTGCTGTTCATACATACAATGCCTTTTGCATTGTTATACAGGACTCAAATGCTCAATCAGTGACAGTGCACGCAGCAAATACATAGGTAATTTATCAGTTGTATTGTGGCTTTTTGGATGATTCCCTGAACTTCGCTGAATAAATGTACATGTTCTAGGTTCTGTTTTCTAGCCTATAAAACACAGTAAGTAGGGAATATTTATTCTTCATTTCTGATATGTACATTTCTAATAGTTCTACGATGCTTTCGGTAATGACCCATAACACAGCGACAAGCATCCGCACAGCGACAAAATTTTGCTATAGTGGCTTGTGCAACAACAGATTTAGGTGGTGCGACACCACCTCACTCAACAACACACCACCTCTTGCAACACCATAGGAAGTGCTGCATCATCTACTACATGACCGACGTTGGGATTCTTTCATTGGCATGCATGAATTCCGCGGATCCGCGAACAGAATACCAGTCCTTTGCTGTAACTTTTAAAAAGTTTATCCTAAAACATTATTTATCATTACCATTTATCATATTTTACGGATTTTTCAAACCTTCTTCCCGGGTTTGAATCAAACTTTTTGGCGTTTGCATATTGCATTTCCTCACAACTTTACAGCAAAACAGTGAGAAGTTGCCTTCAACGTGTTACTGTTTACTGTTTGAAAATTCAGCTTGTAATCGGATTGTGGGGTAAGTCTTTTCTTCTTCTTTTCTTCTGATAGTTACCCTACCTTGAAGCCCTTACATGAGTGCTCAATCTTAGATGACGTTTTCCACTTTCTACTCGACTAATGGATAATTATTGCAGTCGCCTTTCGAAGCCTGTGGTGAGCAGAGCATTATAGTGGCCACATCATCTCGTTTGAAACTATTCCCATTCAAAAGTGTAGATAAGCTATTAGATCCTACTTGTATTAGGTAACAAGGACCCCAGTTGATTTACGTGTCAGCGAGAAATCGCGTTTTTCACAATGCTTTGGGCAATTTCTCTCTTCTCTTAGCGAAATGTGTGTTCTCGTGCAGTATCATGTTTTTTCGCCAGTACACTGCGATAAATTTGCGCAATCTGTTCAACACGGTTCAATTTGTTCTCGCTTCATGTCATTGCAAGTGAAAAAGCAGGAGTGCGACCCCATCTATTAGCGCCGTGACACATTGCATTTCGGACATCTGTCACAGCGACACTTTCATAGCCGATTAACCTTGACACCGCGAACTGGGATGAAGAAGAAGTTTTGCGCGTAATTCATACCGATCTTCATCTATTGAGTGACTACTTCGTTTTCGGAATAATCGACGATGTTAAAAGTCTTCAACTTCCCTCAGCACTTCTTTTGGGTGACTTTCGTGTTCTCTTATTCGACTTCTATTGACTGTTTCTGGGATGCGTTTCTCGTATATGTTCACTTTCACTGTGTGTATTCTCCATGGCTTCAATTTTGACTATGTAGCCCACGTTCAGATATGCTTCAGCTTCTCTGGATCTCATCACTAGTTTCATTTACCACTTCTCGTTACGTCCTTCATGATGACGGCGAAGGCGGCGCTCTATTTCATCGCCTATTCAAATCAGATCGAAAAATTACTAAGAACGAGCTTGACAGTTACTTCATAGTGATGAGAATGTATCCAGGTGAGTATGCCCAGGCCTCATGTTATAATCTTCATGAATGGTGATAATTTCCGGGAAAATTTCTACCATTTACGATCTGTAAGAAATTTAACGCAGTGCATCCTGTTCATATCTCCCATTTTAATAAGATGTTCGAGAACGCATTTTATGTGAGTATAGTGCATGCAAACACAATAACTGGTTGAGAAAATAAGATGCACGAGTCGGTGTCCTATTTCTGTGAGGCACATAAGCACAAGGGCCATCTCTAGCTTGGCTAAGAGTAATAAAGGCCACCTGGGATCTTCGCTAATGTCAGATTACTGCATGTTTATGAACAGCGCCAGTGCTGAGCATTTACGCGCTAAGAATAGAAACCGTAAAGAAAAACGTTCTTTTCGTTGCAGCTTTTCAAATAAGATGTCTTCTTTATCATTGCATCAACAGTTATGAATCGATTGAATCGATTAATTGAATCCTTAACCCTTCACATAATTTCAGAGTACGTTCCAAAGGAGGTGCAACGATTGTTCCAAAATGTGAGTTCACTTTCCTCCTGCATTTCACTAGCAACAAATGAGGTGCCCACTACATGTACAGTGCTATTTAAGCTGTCTCTCAAATCGAAGAGAGATCTGCTCACTTTGATCAACGAGATACGAGGTGGTTATGTGGAATTGTCCAACAATCCATCTGAAACGCTTGCGATCGTGAAATCAAGGTGAATTTTTTTGTCATTCTGATGTTCTGTGATGTGCAACTGGAAGCTGAATATAATTATGTGATTTTTCTTTTCATTCGCTAGCTCTAATGGTTCCGTGGTAAAAGTGTTCCCTTGAATTTTTATGCGATGCTCTTGGTGACGGTTACCCATGGTCATAGCAGTTGAATGTCCAATCTGAATAGTGCTAGTATAAAATTTGTATGTAGTGACTCATTCTTGACATGGGAGTCTAAGAGACAAGGAAAGGTGATGCAGCACCCCTTGTCAGCAGACAATAAGTGTTGCCGCAACTCCTCTATTATTCTTGTGGCCTCTACTAGACATCTAATTCATAAACCGACAATACTACTTCTGGAGAATTTTTTCCGTTAAATTTTGAATGAACTTTTATAATATGTCCTTGCTGTTGGTACTGTGCTAGATCGCCTTCCTCCATTAACAGATCTTAGAACTTCTACCCAACAATGGTAGCTCTCTCCCAAATGTTCACATTGCCTCAGCTAGTTATAACTACTTATTTTTCTTACTATTATAAGGTTCTATCAAAGAGACAAGGTGGAAGATGTCACAGTTTCTATTTTCGAGAAATGCCGGATCCGAACACCATTCACTGACCGCAAGTACGGATCCTCTCGTGAACGCTCTTGTCTAGTGTGGACTGCTACAAAAACAACATGAGAGCAGCATGAGAAGCGTGACACTCGGATAAATTTGCACTATTTCTTCTTGTTCTCAATTGGGGTGTCATGCAAATACTACGATGATTGCCTAAAATAGCACATAAAAAAGCGCGTGTTCTTCGAGGCGAGATATTTAGACCGGCGCTCATCCGGAACATCACCGTGATCGTTCTTACATGCACTAGAGAAGGTTTTAAATTTAGCAACACAGATCTTCACTGGTATGGTGGTCTATGTAATTGCAGCTTCAATGAATGAAAAGTTAAAGATTTACGTAAAACCCTTGGTTTTGTCATGAACGTGCCCAAAATATAGGTAGGAACATACAAAAAATACGTAGCTAACATAGACACTTCACATTTCTCTGTGTTTCACATAGAGCTTCGCATTACCGAAAATTTTTATTTATTTTTTTTATCTAAGTCGTTCGTTGTCGTGGTGAATTCAGAATAATGTGGCAGTTCTCCTTGCAAGAGCCTAGCAATCACTCAAATACACCTCTGTGCCTAAACTCGATGCTTCAGAATTCCCGAGCTACGGAGGAACCTACACGCCGCCTTGAGTATGTTGATAACAAAAGTTGAGAAGTTGAGTCCAACCAATAGGGAAGCATTTCATAAGGTTCGTTCATCTTGTTTACTTTTGTTGCTAATTTTAGATGCAAGGTCTGGGCAAAAGATACTTCGTCAGCTTCTTGCTTGAAAATTTGGATCTACTATGATAGCAACCCTAAATAGCAATTAAAGTACGAAGAAGATCCGTTAAGTTACAGTAAAAAGCTGACATTTTGGTTGCATATTAACATGCTGCTCGTAACCAGTGGACGACTACTAAACAACGGGCCCCTGAAAGGTGTTGCAATGACAGATCTGGTGTTGCAGTAGGAGGTGCCGCAGCACCAATGTAGCTGTAATAGGTGATGCCGCAACACCCACGTTGTCGAGTAATTCACTACAGCAACATCTTGTCGCTGTATGGGCGATCGGTTAGTCACGTGTTGCTGTGTTGGAAGAGAGTAGCGATGGCAACACCACCCACACCGGAGCTCCAGGGACTGTAATAGTAACCTAGGAGCATTTCCTCTTGAAACTCGGGATTGACCTTGAGAAGCGCTGTCAAACTTGATTTAGTGATGTACGAACGGGTTACGTCACTAAGAGCACAAAAACTGTATATCGAAAATTTTGACTGGACCTTGCCTTCAACAATCAGGAAGGTACCAGTTCAATTTTCAGTCTTGGTGGAACTTTTAGTTTTGTTTTTTATGATTTTTTTAGACCATACCCAGAGGTAGCGCAACCAGTGTTGCACGAATTTTCTGGTCAGAATATTTTTTACCACGAAAAAAACTAAAGGAACATCCTTATTTCAGTTCTGGATAATGTTCTTCGAATCCATATCAGCACCTACTCCATTGCGAACAATGTTTCTGGCTGCTTTCTACGCTGAAATTCTTGACTCCTTCAAAGGCGCTGACGCCTCAACGTTAACAGAAATCTACATGGCGTCGCCGGAAACGTATCGACTCTTGAGAAGTTTGTGTTTTCAAGTATTGTTTTTGAAATATATAGACAAAGGATCCGAAGTTTTCCCCCTACGGTGGCGAGTAAATGACCTTTGAGGTTCATTAATTAACCTTTCGCAGAAATTTCTTAGTAGAATCTTTGTTGATTCTAACGGCATACAAAACGAGTCTATCAATAGAAAAATCTCGTTTAGGTGACTTTGTAAGAGAATTCGCAGATGCAGCTGAACGATTTGCCAGACATGATTCAAGGGTAAGCTGAAGGTTGAAATTTTTTTTGCCGCTTCATATGACCTTTCTTTTTTAAGCAAAAGGCATCATTGGAAGAGCAAGACGGCTACTGATGGCATATTTTGTGTATATTTACTCCATTCCACGATGAACTCATGCTCAGCGGTGTGCAACATTAATCATCTCATATTACTTAATAAATTATTTCTAATAATGTTTTCTTCTGTTTTTTTTCTGTATATTCACATCAACTCTTATTTTGTTTTCTAGAACACATGTGTGGGAGTCAAAACCTCTTTATAATACATGTACAAATAAATGTTTGTGGATAGATTAACTCCTATGGTCAACATCTAGTAATCGTCCGGTGTCTCCGTGAGATATCCTTTTCCCGTCACTTCAAGCAGAGCAGGGAACCTGTGATTACAGCTAGTTGCTTTACAAAACACAAGCGTATTATGTTGATGGTAACTTACCAGTCAACAGCTCGAACATGGTGTAAAATGATGATAGCGACGGCTATAATACAGATTATGAACTGTGTGAATACCACCGCCAATATGGTAACAAGCACATTCTGAAATCACGACTCGCAAGTAACTCAAGCAAAAAAGACTTGAGAAGCTCCCGATTCTCAAGATTTCATTGCTATTTTGAGTTGATTAAGGCATTTTCAACTCGACAGTAAAAATCGCACCACTTTCGACCTGTTCGAAACTGCGGCTTCAGCAGCAGTTTTTTGCCCTTTCTTCGCAGTAACGGGAGCTGAAATAGCGTTATGTTACTTCATTTCACTTCATTTATTGAATAAACTATGAAAAGCAATACTTTTGCTCTCCAGCAAAGTGTCACATCCTCCAGACACGTTCACCATCCCTGATATTCCTGATGTGTCGCTGGATTCCACTACTACCTTCTCCTTGGATTTATCTGGTTTGCCAGGATTCACGCGGTCGTAGCCGTCCCGCCCCATCTTTACAGCTGAAAATGAAAGTGATGCAATAGCTCCCCGAGGCGTGAGAGGAGTTAGGAATGGTGGTACCTCAAACGTGAAGGCAACGAATGAACTTCACCAAAGAATGTTCACCAGATATGTTAATCACAATCAACCTCATAACATAAACAACTCAGATAAAGGCAGTGTCTCAGCTCATGATAGGTATCGGGATATCAACAGATTCAAGTCCTACTCGACGGGTTGATTCCAATAATGTGCTTGTTATCTGAAAAAACGGTCAAAACCCCTACTTTGAATGCAAAACTTGACATTGGAGCGGACGAGTTCCCTTGCTAGGCCAGGATTTTTTTGTCCACTGGCCGAGAATTTCGAAATTCTCGGCCAAAGAAACCCGTAACTTATGGGGTTTTCGACGTTCCCGTGAATCTTAAAGTACATCTTTGTGCTCAATGGGTCACACATGTTCGACTAACGTGGGAATCTCGAACGCGATCCCTGAGGTGAGACACTGCCTATAAGGTGGGTGGAGCCTGAGGTGTTTTTTCTGGACTTTCTGAATCGTACTACTAGAACACAAATACTTGCCTTCTTGGGCGAGCTTTGATCACGTTATTTCCCCCTTCCTGGATTCACACGCTTTGCAAAGGGGGATCCTGCTCCAGCTAATCTTGTATTATGTGCAAAACTGAATACTGATCATGAACACTGATTTTTCCCCAGTGAGGTCGTAAACGCGTGCGGTTGAGCTGCGTCTGTGGTGCGACAGCCCCTATCCTTCATTATATAGACACCTTCTCGGAAATAAAGACAGACTACGTGACTGCAGAAACTTGTTGGGACCTGAATGGTGGATGTGGAGAGACCATGCCTTAAGTGAGAGGGTCGACAATGCTTCGCAGTGATTCTGTGGTCAAGACGCCATGAAACCGCACTCGCTTTCCGTTTTCCTTTTCGACAAAGTTTATGGATGCAGACGCACGCACGTCAAACTCACTCATCTAGTATAAATTGCCCTACGAGCTTTGCGGGATTCGACATGGGGCCTATGGCATATTCACAGCGACACCATTGCTATGAAGAAAATGAATGAAAGTGATGAGAACAAATTGTAACAAATTCTCATATCTTATCACACAATTTGCGTGGAATAGAGTGGTAAGAAAGGATCAACTGCTAGAAAAGGTGTTTTTGACTATCTCCACATTGTGAAGCAATTGTAGGAATTCATTTCGAACTTAAATGTTTCGAATCCGAAAATTCTGTTTTATTAATTATGTACAAATAAATGTTTGTGGGAATCGAGTCGAAGTTTAGCCTTGTTTTGGGATGGTCTTCTTGTATCCTTCTCCCGTAATGTCGGACAGAGCAGAAACCTGAAAATGACCTATAATTTTTCCTTGTTGAATATAACTAGTGAGTAGTAAACTGATTAACAGATCTTTGCGACACTCGTTGAACTGTGTGCTCACAAAAGTCCTGCTATTGAGATAAAAGCACAACTTTTCCCTTACCAGTCCACCGAACGATTGTGATGTAAAATGATGACTATAACAGCAACAACACAAAGAATGAACTGTGCGTACATGACTGCTAGGATAGTAACGAGTACATTCTGAAATTATGTCGCTCATGCACAGTAAAGGCAAATATGCAGATTTGTGAATGCCACGCATTTAGTATGAATTGCCTTGAAGATAGTGCAGAAAATTCGAAGAACCCACCACTTTTGACCTATTCGAAACAGCAGCTTCGGCACCACCCTTTTTCTTTAGAGGAGCTGCAATTGCACTGTGTAGTTGATATTCAGCTGAAGTTTATGAGGTACCCACGATCTTACTTTTGCCCTCCACCATCATTGTATCACAGCCCCCGGATATTTCTCCCATTCCAGAAATTCCCTGATCACTAGCATCGCTAGGTGGTCTTTCCTTGGAGCTGCTATGCACTCTACTACTGGCAGTTGGTCCACGGTACGGCTGCACACGATCGTAAGCACCATCCTTTTTACGTACCATGTCAAAGCCTGAAACGGAGCAATGTAGAGAGAGCGACTAGCTGTAGTTAGCTGTGAGGCACTTGTACCTTGGGCGTAGAAGGAAAGAATGAACTCTACTTTCAGATGTTTCCACGATAATGACAAGTGAATATGGGGAAAACAAGCAATCCTCACACCTTCCTACAAGCTCTCCATCCGAAAAAGGCCAAGTTTCATTTAGAAAAATTCACTTAATAGATATTCAGACAACGGGCAAACATTTGCTTGTGAGGCCTAACAAGTTGTGCCACAGAACAAAAGGAAGTTGCATAATATTAAAGGCAAGGTCCGGGCAGAACATAGTTTGTCCGTTTCTTGCTTGAAACGGTGCATCTACGATGGTAGTGACAGCAAATAACAATAAAAGCCCGAAAAAGATCCGTTAAGTTACGCTACAGAGCTGACATTCTGGTTGCATGGTTGCATAGTACGTGCAACCAGTGGACGACCACTAAACACCATGCCTCGAAGAGGTGTTGCAATGACGGATGCGGTGTTGCACTCGGAAGTGCCGCATCACTGATGTTGCTGTACTAGTGGATGCGACAGCACCCATGTTGTTGCGTAAGTCATTACAGCAACACCTACAGCAACATCTCCTCGTCGCTGTAGTCACGTGTTGCTGTTTTAGAAGAAAGCAGCGGTGGCAACACCACCATCCACATCGGAACTGCAGGTACCGTAACCCAGAAACATTTTTCCTTGAAGCTCGGGATTTACCTTGAGAATCGCTCTCAAACTCGATATACGTGATGTACGGGCGGAGTACATCACGAAGAGCCCAAAAATTGTCTATCGAAAATTTTGACCGGACCTTGCCTTTAACTAGGCTGCGCTTCATAATCATCGCAAAAATAACGATGAATGACAAATACGTACGATTTGCACACCTCAACCTTCCACTCTACATAAAGCTGCCACTATTTTTGGATCTCTTCAATGGAAATATATGGCTGAGCTAACAAATCCTCTAGTTATTCAGCGATTGTACTTTGCTGACGAGTACTCCTGATGGGTATGTACTTCCGTAAATTCCGCTCCATTTCTTCACTTGCCAAAACTGCCATTTTTTTGTTTCCCAGAATTTTCCCGTTACTTGATCGTTATTAGAAAAAAGTTGATTCCGGATCGAAGTTTCTCCAAATTCATGTGCTTACATCGGTAACGCTTTTATGTCGATTGTTCTCCACTCCACAGTTTACTCAGCGGTGTCTCGGTATTAACAGTTGTGACACCTGCTGTTATTTGGGAAACAAAAAGCTTATAAAAACAGGAAACAGCACTCCTGTGCCTTTCGGTGCCTTTCTATTAGCAATTATGACGTAATGCTCCATACACTCACGCGTTTTCCTAGTTGAATTTTCGGTTGAGTTTGAGAAATTTTCATGTAATAAAGCGCTAGGCCAAATTGCGAAATCGGCCTGTATGTCGCCGGGTGACTCATCGCCTGAGAGGATCGAGGGAGTGCGGATTTTTCCGTTTTTGAACCTCTGGCTCGGGTTTTTTTCAGAATTTACCTAGTTCAGAGGTAAAGTGGCGCACGGGTCCGAGACCTCAGGCTCGGTTTTTTTTCAGAGTTTACCTAGCCCAGAAGTAACGTGGCGCACGGGTCCGAGACCTCTGGCTCGGGTTTTTTTTTCAGAATTTACCTAGCCCAGAGGTGACGTGGCGCACGGGTCCGAGACCTCTGGTCATAATGTCGGGAGGCCTTATTGTTCCTTCTCTACAATGTTCTCTGACTCAGCAACGCGAGACTTGTGTAACAATTTCCGATACAGCGACAAAAAGGTGTTACTGCATTGACTCATGCAACGACATAGGTGATGCCGCATCCCCTTTAGCAACAACACAAGTGCTCATGCACTTCCTCGTGGCGTTGCTGCAACTCCTTTCGGCGAACCCGTGAGCGAAGTATTAGCCGTTTACCGTAATTTGACGGATTTTTCTATCCGGTTATCACTTCAACTGCCCTCCCCCCG
>KN727321.1:2114-28033 GCA_000816745.1 Ancylostoma duodenale
CGTTCGCCACTGGTGTCCACCGAAAGAGAAAAGCGCGTCGGCACCCAGTACTGTGGAAACTCCCACATACTCGATGAAGAATCGGTGCACTGGGCCTCAATAGCGTTGAGCACGGGTCCACCAGGGCTCTGGTTTGCAAACTGTGGAAAACACCCAGATGTGGGTACGCCTTTAGAACATGGGTGCACCAGCCCGCAGTAAACGCCAGGATAGGAGTTCGCCGATTGAGAAGAGTTTGTCTCTGCCCAGCTGCAGGGAAACTTCATATGACGCTGAGCCGAGCAGTCAGATTGGTAGAATATGCGCAACTCCTGAGACGGATTTCGTATTCGAGCGCAGTTAATGCTTATTCTTAATTTTCTGTTGATTTCGATATTGGTGTTTTGGTCCATCGTTTGGAAGACCCGCACTTGTTTACTTCACAATGGAAATGAATGAGTCTTGGTGTTCACTTGTCCGTGTTTTTCAACTTATGTGAAGGACAACATGCGAATGGCTATGGTTTAATGGGAAGGTGTCGAGCCAGATAGACATGAAACAGCAAGGACGGTGGGGAAATTATGGGAAACAAGCTAGTGCTATCGAAGAGATACGCTGACTTCCGGTAGTGAGGAAGATGTTACAGGACAGGTCCATAACGGCGAGAGTGGTGCGCCGGCGTCCAGTAGTGGGGAAGATGCCACTGGAAGGGAGAGTAGTACACCGGCATCCAATAGTGGAGAACGTTCCACTGAATGCGTGGCGAACAAAGTGAGCCTAAAAGAAGCCTGAAAGTCCGACGCCAGCCGGACGATCAGGCTGTTATATGACTATTTCTGGCCATTCAATTGAAGAGTGCAACAGCGAGTAATGGAAAGCTTGTAGCACAGTGACGGGTCGACAGTTCATCGGGAATGCGGCTGAAAGATAGTTGTAGGCATTAATCATTCTGTTAGAAAATTTCAGCCATAGAATTTTTCAGCGCATGAGTTATCTCAACCTGGATAGGGGCCGCTTCGCTCGTATTAAGTCTCGAGTCCCGCTGTTAGCCAGACGACAGACTGATTGCAATATAATGTTCATCTAAATTCACTAAAATACGTGGCCATATGGTCGACTTTAATCGTATTCTACAGTGTCTTGTTTAGGAAGGCACATGGCTAATAATCCTATGGAAGACACATAATTAATCATCCGTACTAAGCAATACACAATAAAATAATTCTGCCATTTCAATTTCTAATATGTAATGTTTGAAGGTACTGAGCGAGCCACATTCAAAAGATATGGAATTATGATCGAAATTTTTGCACAATGAAATAATAGGAGAAGCCGTAGTGCTCAAACCTGGAAACGTAGGCCATCACGCAAAGAGGTGCCCTGGCATGAATGTCACGTCAAGAAGTGATCAAAACTGCTGGAATTACGTCCACCACAAAAAAAATTCTCAAGGCCTTCAAACGCGTCACCGGTTGAAACGGCGAGTTGAAATGGCAGTTACCGGTTGAAATGGCAAGAAAAACGATTGTGTAAATTTTGGAAACGTAGGTCATAACGTCAACAGAGAGTGGTGTCTTGGCCCGAATCTCATGTCACCATCAAACTTCAGTGATTAAAAGTGCTGGAAGAAGGTCCACTACAAAAGTTCCTTCTAGGCGTTCTACCGTGTGGTGTACGGGAATAAGCAAAAGGCACCCAGGTGGAAGGACTGTACAACTAGAACCACAGATAGCATGCAATATGCCGCTGGAGCCATGTACGTGAGGAAGGCGTTTGATCAGGTAATGCTGCCTCTACGGTGCTTAGCTCCTGGACTCTGAGTGGAGAATTCAGGCATCGAAGCGTGCCACTCAAGCGATGATAGACGACTTAATGGAGGCATTCCATGAAATGCTTCGCGCCAACGATTGGATGGATACAAAAACCAAGGCTGTCAGTGCATTTTTCCTGTTTGGATTGGTATGCACTTCTGTCGTTGCAGTCAGCAATAGATAAGGCGAATAAGATGCTGCGGCACATCGGCTACCCAGATTTTATCCTCCACGACGAGAAGTTGGACGATTACTACAGTGGTGTACGTAAAATAATCTATGCTTGAAATCTACATATGTTTGACTGCAAAAGCACCACTTGCCGCTTTAGCTCCACGTACGACTCTCGGATTCCTACAGTCAAATGGTGGAGAAACTTCTGAGATGGGACCTTGAGTACGAATTCAAGCGCCTGATCAAGCCTGTGGATCGAAACGAATTTGAACTCAATCCAGCGGAAGTGGATGCTTTCTACGAGAGAACGTCTAACTCTATCAGTGAGCTAGTTCTTTTCTTATTTGCCGATTGTAGTTTATTTAGATTTTCGACGTTATTTCAGTTTTCCCAGCTGCCATTCTTCAAGCTCCCTACTTTCACCACACTTTCCCAAGGTGTGTTGAACTTTCCTCGAAAACTTCACCAAATGGGTCCATATAGACTTTTTGAAATTAACAAAAAAGTTTTTTACCGTGGTTTTGAACTTTTGCTGTGCAAAAATGTCTTAAAAGCAAGTCTTCGATTGCGCCGAGTGCTAATCATCTCGGAAGCATGGCGAGTGTCCCCTTCAACGTCAATTAACTGGAACATGAGAAGAGAGGCAGATTCAGCAAAAATGCATTTCTTGAATATCCTATCTGATGGAAAGCTCACATCAGAGAGCCCTCAAATATGAGCTGTTCCACAAAATGTGAGCTTTTTAGGTTATGACTGGAAAATTTTGGTATTGCCTGTTTACAGGCACAAAACTATCTATTTTAAGAGATGCTGTTGCGACACCAGTTCATTATTTATTTGCTATTCCAGATGTTGTCTTCTGTTTTATTCATAGAGAGGTAGTGCACATAGATCAGATAACAGTGTTTCCAATTACTTTGATATTCTTGTTCTGCCTTCCCTTTTATTTGTTGCCGTATTTTGGCCCACCCTACAAATATTTTTAAAAAAGCTTGCGCAACATTTTTCCTAAAGGGGTTGAACTCATCGCCAACTGTTTTGCTGCAATTCTTGCTGGAAAAAAATGAAGCCTGCGTTAAAGGCAGTGTCCAAACTCAGGACCAGTTTGGGATATTGGCTATCAGAAGATGTACAGGGCGATGCTGATTACAATGGTGTAGCCATTGTAATGGTGTAGCCATCACTGCTGAAAAGTTCAGATAACCTCCTTTCTGAATCCGAATTTTTGCAAGCATAGTAACCCTTCCCCTGTGTTCCGAATTTTCAATCATTTCAAAAGCTATCCCTGTGGTAGCGTCTTCCAATCTTATTACTCTGTAATGCGATGCGTGAGACAATTTATCGTGCCTCTCTGGAGGTCTAACATTGTGGACGATGGAAAGTTGTTAGTTAGTTGGTTCAGACCACAAATGCGAAAGTGTGTGTCGTGAGTTAGGGGAGGGAGGTGAAGTAAGAACGGTAAAGTAGGGTGGCAGCGCAGAGAGAGGCCTGCCACTTGGCAAGGTAGTAATGGTAACTTTTTAAGTTCTGAAATCCACGAACACATCATCTTCGCAAATATGTAAGCAGTGCCTTTCTGAATAGAGGCGTAGCTCGTAATGCTATCGTGGGATGATGGGTAAAAAAACTAAACAATAAAGTCAAACCGTGCAATTCTGATACCGTAGTTCTGCATTGATCGTCGTGTAATTAGCATGCACACGGAGTGTCCATCCCATAACAATTCAAGGTGGCAGCTCCACACCAATGTTTCACCAATGTATATGACATAGTATTCAGACTAGTTCCAGTGGAACTAAGTATGCTGTTGCAGTTCTTATAGTCATAGATAACTGTACTATCGTCCACGTGCGTTTCACTTCTGACTCTACTTCGTTTGCAAGTTCCCCGCTTAGATTAGTAATGCTATTATCTTCTATGCATGGTTATCATGTTGAAACACCATAGCTTTCTTAATGAGAGTATCCCCATGGTTCAAAAATCCACGTAAGAGAAATGTATTGCTTTTTATCACCTGCACAAAGTTTTTATCACCTGCACAGTCACTACCATGATCATGATCATGTAGGTCGAGAAATACATTTTGAGCGGCTAGATTTACGAAATTGCACACTGTGCAACGGTGCGATAAGGGTGCGCCTCTATGTGGGAAGTCGAGTCTACTGCATCAAAAAGGTGCGCCGGCGCCTTACGCGGAAACAGAACGAGGCTGGTCTACTATTGTTTAAGGACTCAGACATTCGTGCGGGAGTCCCGCCTGACAAAATGATGTCTCCCGCTCAAGGGTGAGTGGGAGACAGCCAAAAATCAGAGTTTTTGTCCCGCAACATCCCGATTTTGTCCCGCAAGCTCCGCGGAAGTCCCGATTTTGTCCCGAAATTGATAGCATTATCATGGTGCGGGAGTCCCGATTTTGTCCCGAAATTAATAGCATCATCATAAAATTAATAGCATCATCATCATCAGACCCGATTTCGTCCCCAAACTGAAAAACATGAGAAAGCAAGAACGCGCGTCGAGTTCCGGGGCACGGCATGCGACCCGTGCGTCAACGTCGGCCGCTACTAGCGGACCCGGACGCTTTTCTGCATCCGCGCCGCGTCCGCGCGCGACTGCGTCCCACGCATCTCGCCTTGCCTTCGCACTGGGCCACGGTTTCAACCGGGTTTCAGTGGGTCAGTCGAGTCCCGTAGGACTTCACTCTCCGCCGAAGCGGAGTGTAGACTGAGGTCTACCTGCAAGCTGAGGCCCTTATATACCCTTTTCTCGATCCGCAACATTGTCGGGTTAATCCCGCAATAAAACCAAGATGATGTCTCCCGCCGGAGCTCCCGATTTTGTCCCGAAAATGATAAGAGGGCGCTTTGTCAGGCGGGGCTCCCGCACGAATGTCTGAGGAGTGTCCCTGCGCTAATTAGCGATGGGACACTACAAGAAACAGTAAGGGGCGAATCGCACCTCAACAGTGGTAACTGTCCAAGGATGACAACCGGTATTAAAAGAGTAATGCACACGTTTGTGTACTCTCTCAGACATTCGTGCGGGGATCCCGCCTGACAAAACGGCCTCTTATCACTTTCGGGACAAAATCGGGAGCTTCGGCGGGAGACATCGTTTTGGTTCTGTTGCGGGATTGACCGGAGAATGATACGGGTTTTTGATTGTCACGTGGTAACCCTTATCACGAGAGGGGTATATAAGGGCCTCAGTTCGAAGGTAAACCTCAGTCCACTCTCCGCTTCGGCGGAGAGTGGAGTCCTACGGGACTCGACTGCCCCACTGAGGCCCGGTGGGAACCGTGGCCCAGTGTGAAGACCAGGCGAGATGCGTGGCACGCGGCCACGCGCGGGCCCGGCGCAAATGCAGAAACGCGTCCGGGTCCGCTAATAGCGGCCGGCGTCGGCGCACGGGGCGCATGCAGTGCCATGCAGCTCGACGCGCATTTTTGCTTCCTCATGTTTCTATGTTTCGGGACAAAATCGGGTCCACCGCACCATGATAATGCTATCAATTTCGGGACAAAATCGGGTCTCCCGCGAAGTTTGCGGGACAAAATCGGGATGATGCGGGACAAAAACTCTCATTTTTGGATGTCTCCCGACATCATTTTGTCAGGCGGGACTCCCACACGAATGTCTCAGCTGCTCAGCTGCACAGTCCCACTTGTGTTTGCTCCATCACATTTCTGTCTAACCATACCCCACTGTTCTCTTTCATATACTGAAGCTACCCTTATCACTTCACCTAGCATAACATGCAAAAATGGCAGTCACTTTCTTTCGTCATTCCACAACAAGTCGGTCGCAGGCAGCTAGGTCTGTTAATCAAGCGAGAGCTACAACTGCACCAAGACGGGTCGTTACTGCTCTGTAGCTGCTCCACTAGCGTAATGGAAATGCTACAACAGAAAGAAATGTAATGCTACGTTTTCATTTGATTTCGTATTGAGAAGATCGATTGGACAACAAATTATATTGCTGTGCATATGAAACAAATTGATGTGAGCGAAGCGAGTGTTAGATGAAGTCTGGAAGTCAGCCTGATGGACAGACTGGCTAATTATAACGTTTTTGGCAAAAGAAGGCGATTTCAAATTAGCGACATAGCCACAGATACTTAGGGTTATCAAGAAGTTTCCGGCCTCGACCTGTTCCATACATTTCTTCTCAAAACTATAATATCAGTGCGGTTGTGTAGTCTGAAGTCTTTGAAGCCATAGTGCTAAGTGCCAAGTTCCACATTCTCAAGCTGGCTCATTCGAAAATTATGGCGCTTCCTTCTAGCCTAGTTTTTGATACCGCTATAAGAAACGAGAATCTTATTTTTGCAAACGAGCTTAGCACTCGTGTCTTTCTGCAAAACAACGCCATCTGTCATCGTCCAAGTATTCCCCATTTTAAGATTTTTGAGTTACGCACGCCAGAAATAATATAGCAGTCACTGCTGTCAAACATAATTCACTACAAATACCAAATTGCTCCACATTCATCACAACGTGAAACTGTTCAGACATTGACACGCGAAGAGTCCATTCTTCGAGTACGTCCTTTCCTGAGCTTTGGCATAGAACAGCTCGTGTCTCTTTCAATTTCATCTATCACACACAAAAATGAACCCAGATAGATACACAAGCTGGAACTGTTGACTGTGTTGACTGAATAAAATTAGAAAGTGTAACTTCAACGTTGGAACGTTGGACTCTGTCACGCACCCGTAGTTCCCAAAGCGCGTCCGTTAAAATACAACGTAAAAATTATGCGGTTCGGGATTTATAATTCGGCGTCTAATTTTCCTTAGAGAGATATCTTCAGGAAAATCATTGCTTTAGTTTCTACATCATTACAGAGCACTGAATTATGGAGGCATCGGAGCAGTTATTGGACATGAAATCACTCATGGATTTGATGACGAAGGTACGTGTGTGTATCTTCCTCTAGTTCAGATTTGACTATTGTGGTTTGACATTTTGATGCTGCTATGAAGCTGGTGCGAAATCCATTGCCGTTTCGCGGTAAGCACAAATAAACTCTTTTCTCTTGCCCAAATCAACCATTTGAGCCGACTTGTTAAATGTCTTGGTAAGGTTTTTTTCTGTTTCTAATGCTGCTGCAATCTCAGGTGAAAAAGTTCAAGTTGAAATCGGGTAATTTGCATTTGAATAGACATTTCGAGTAGAAATCGAAACTTTTCCAAAGAATTCTACTCGAAAAGTCTAGAAACCAAAAAACGTCTAGAATTTAGTCGATTTCTACTTGAAATTACTAGAGGGCCCAGAGTCTGGAAACTTTGAGTAGAACTCTACAGAAAACCTTTTAGATTTCGCTCGAAATTTTCAGACTGGCCAGTTTCCAGAAAAAATCAGGATTTGGAAGAAAAAGAGTTGGACAGTGTTGTAATTTTATATGCTCTAAAAACATTACTAAGAGAGGTTTTTGTTGTGTGAGAACTGGTCCCCGAGTTGTTTTCGGCGTCAGGGCAACTGGAATTGGACGGAATTTTCGTGAAACATTGATATTCTCCATATTACAACTTCATTCTCACTTTCCATCACTGTTACATGCCGTCGGTACCAAAACGAGAACTGATCCTCAGGACACTTAAATTTATTTCTTCATAAATGTTTCATATATTTCACGCGCAAACCAAGCCACACACAAAATAATCAATTTTCGGCAAAAAATCTGGCCGTAGAAAAAAAACGAGGACTGGTCCCCGGATGTTTCTCTACTTCCACACGACAAGTATTGCGAGAAATTCTGTGGTAACGATAGTTGCACCACTTGCCCTCCTTTATATCCTTTATCTCCTTTATACTGCAACAATGCTCGGCGACAAATAGGACCGCGCAAGAACTGGTCCCCAGGACACCTGAATTTGGTTGTTAACGTATATTACATGCAGTTTACACTGTTGTGTGTAATTCAACGCTGACTATATAAGATTCATAGATATTTCTGCAGGAATGTTTTGTTCCGTGGTGGCGAGAACTGGTCCCCGCGTCCTTTAAAGCTCGGTGTCGGCAAATATCGCTCACAGTTTGCACAGCAACGCTAACTTTCTCAGATTCATGAGTCTTCTCCACAAAAATTCTCAATTCCGTGGCATTGAGGTTCTCCCTCATCCTTCTTATTCCTTCGACCTCTCCCCTGTCGACTGTCAATTTTTCTAAGCTCTCGATGCAAGCCTTGTTAGCAGCAATTTCCTGATGTGGAGCATGTTAAAATCGGTTTTCAAAATATCTCAAAATCTTGCTATCCCAATTTTTATTGTGAAGGTGTAAACTCTTCACCTGATCTACGTTGGCAGGGTACTTAATCTTAGAGAGTTAATTTCGAGGAATAAAGTGGTGTTTGAGCTGAGCTACAACATTTTGTACTAGAGTGTCCGTTTCGGCAATTAATTTCGCACCTGTCTGATATAAATGACCGCCACATTCCCTCGTCCACATTAATATTTTGTTGGTGCAGAGGTTGTGTAGCTTTTTGGTATAAAATTTCATTTTATTCGGAAAGCTTGTGAAATATAGCTAGCATAGGGGTGAAACAAAGGATTTCTGTGTCGCATTTCTAAAAGGTATTCGATGCAGGTGGGAGCCATGAAATCCCTAAACATGTATTAACAGTGTGCGCTAAATGTTCTGTAATTTGGGTAATTTTAGAAGCTCCACAAGCAATACGGTCTAGCCACCAGATTCTACCTACATACGGCTGGTATGTATGTATTTTGGTAAAACACACTAATCTACATCCATTTACGTTTCCTTATTCTCCGACTAGTCTACGACGATAAGCAAACCCTTCTACAGAGCCTCTACACCAACACAACGCATAATTTGTTGTCGAAGATTCTAAAAGAGGAAGGTTTTTGCCTGAATAAGCTAATTCATGATCGCCACTATTTATTTATTTGTTTGTAAGCGAATAAACCACGCGCAACCATAGGTATTGACCTTGAAGAAAAAAGTATGAAAGAAATCTATTATAATAATCAAACGAAGAAATTAGGCAGGGATGGTGAATTATTCGATAGATTTCGCATTCCTTTGAGAATGTTAAAAAGTTGGACCCGGATGTCTTTGTAAAAAAAGAGGATCGCTGTTGGAATGTTACCTCAAGCAACTCACCTCTGATACATGAGGAGTAAACCAGGCTCATGAGAGGAATCCGTTAGATCACTCAGAAGTGGTTTTCAGGGCGACAGTACGACTCCATTGGCAATCTCCGAGAGTGGTGGGACACCGCCTCAAGGAAGAGGTTTGAGGAGCGAGCTCAATGTTTTATCGACCAATACGGGAAAATTGAAGTAAGGAACACACACCATCTGAAAAGGTATTGACAGTGGCAAATTTCAGTCAGTGCTCCTCTATTTAGGTGCCTGGCACTGCTCTCAGAATAAACGGGATACTCACGCAGGGAGAGAACATAGCTGATAATGGAGGCGTGAAGCAGGCATTTAAGGTTTGTTCTGCTGCTAGCCCACTTGGGCAAAACTTGTTACTTTTTTGGACGACATGCTTTCGTTTTACAGGCCTACAAAAACTACCTAAAAAAGCACGGAGAAGAGAAGCGCATCAGAGGTTTGGAGCAGTTCAACAACGAACAGATGTTCTTTTTAGGATATGCTTCGGTAAGACTTTCAGTGAGACCGCTTTCAGATTCCACGACCTGTGAATGTTGATCTCGCGGAAAACAAAAAATAGTAACAAAAACAGGGGTGTGTGAAATCGTGGCGCTTTGCTCACTTTTGGGAGATGGCAAACCCCTTTCGCCGAAGTGAACTAGTCGCATGACCTTTTCGCACAACTGGCCACGTGTGCACTGCTCTTGCACAGGTAGACTTATCGCATGTTGCTCATAGTTGTGTGGAACAGAAATTTGAAATCTCGTGGAACTTAAAACGGAAAACAGAAGCTCCAAAATGGAAGTTCAATTGTTGGCGCAGAGCAAAAACGACGGGAGAGTAGTCTACATTGAAGCCTTCGGCTGACATTTTCGTTGTCAAGCTTCCAGCCTCTTCTACGCCTGCCCAAAGTTCTTGGTGCTCAAAATTCAATGGTCGGTCTGTTCTTTCTCCATCTATGAAGCTTACCTCCTATGAATGAAACCATTTTTCGACTTTACTTTGGTGATTGTTCTTTCATCAAGAGGTTTGTTAAGACGATGCCTTTGCTGCTTTCAAACCTTTGCCGACCTGGTAGAGCATGTGATGCTGGATTTGGATACCATTTTTGATAGCTTCTTTATTGATTAGAAAAAGAGGATTATCTTCATGAGAAAACCATTTAAAAAGCTCTAATTTCTTGTGGGAAAAGATTTCGCGAAAAAAAGCCAACCTAATAGTAGGAATCGAAGGAAATCAACTATAGGAAATAATTCAGGTGACACAATACCTAGACACAATGACCAACTCTTACCTGAAGATAGATTTTAAAACTAAGTCTGATACCAAGTTTGTTCAGATCTGTTGCGGCCACATGACGAAGGACGCAGCGATCCGTCGCATTCTCACGGATCCACATTCTCCTATGCGCTACCGGTAAGGAGTCTCTCTTTTTGAGTGCTCCTACTCACACCTGACCCCTTTCCAGGGTAAACCAAGTTTTGGCCAATCAGCCTGAATTCGCGGATGTGTTTCAGTGTAAAGTGGGCGCAGCCATGAACCCAGCGGAGCGTTGTGCCGTGTGGTAAAAATCTACTTGAGGATCTTTGGTGCTAGACACCATTAGGCCACTGTTTTCATCTACCAAACACGTGCAATGTCGGTTAAAATTATATAGCCTTCTGAACTTTCCTTCATAACCTCTGCTCACATGAAGCTCAGAAGTTTGAAATGTTATAATTGCGGACTGTTACATCAGAAAATCAAAACTGACCCATTCACTGTGTTTATTTCCTCGAGAGAAAATTTTTCAAACTATCTGCGCTTGTGGGGGTTCTAACCCACATTCAGCCATCATAAAACCTGTGGAGAATCCCCTTCCTTAAGCAGGAAAAATCAAAAGCTTCTTTTCCGTGGCAAGATTTATCGGGTGCATTGCAAACATTCGTGATATTTGGAGAGTTTGGAAAAGTCCTGAATCTCAATACGGCCGCACATGTTTCACTTGATAGGAAAATCATAGCAATCGGAGCTGACCTTGAAGAGCAAACACTTACATATCTCATTGTCACTTGGGAAATACACCCATAGAGGGTTATTGCTAAACTGACGGCAAGGATGCCTGGCACATCACACTGACACGTAGACGCTTAAATACTGCCGGAAGTGTGACCACTCTACAGCAAAACATTTTTAAAGGGTAAGAACTCACTCATAAAAGCCATTATAAAAGCCAGGGTCATCTGTGGATACCACCAAACTACACATTGCGACTTATTTTACTAAAAAAACTTTTTCTTAAGAAAACCTACACAAAGAATCGTTTTGTTTTTGGAATTTTCTATGAGTCCTGAGAGTCTGCAACTATTTTCGCTAATTTTGTATTTTTGAGCTTTATGTTAGCAGAAGTTATGACGTAAAGTTCAAAAGGTTCCCTAATTTTGGACTGCACTGTATATAATTATTAGACGGCATACCCGGCTCCGCTCGGGTGTTTTAGTATGTTCTATATGCATAACCTCCAGTTATTTCACACTAATATGGACCATTGCCATAATAAATTCTTTCTAAATGTTCTTTATTTTGATGATCAACATCTCAAAGAAAAATCTCAGTGATCCTTTTCTCACTGACCCGTACGTGAAAAGTCAATTGAGGTAATCACCTGGTGATTTACGGAAAATGCTTTCCATATTTGTGCTAAGCGTATTTGAGAACCTCAGAACCCTAGTAGGCACGGTCTTACTCGTCCCTGTACAAAAGCGAATGCTATATTTTTGTAAGAGGTGTATATGACATCTTGACACATCCTCAAAGGAGATCATTTGTTAATAAGTATTAGGTTGATGCAACAGAAATGGCTTTTTTTGTGTTGACTTTATTTTCTTTCACAACTTTCATAAACGACTACCGCGGCAAACCATAGAATTTCTTCAATTAGCAGAGACCATTTTTTGTCGTATGAGCAGGTCATGAAGCCTTACGCCTATACTTCGTTAAACTGCTGAGCCAGCAACAACGAGAATCTCGTTTTCATATCGTCATGTTTGGCCAATTTTTTTCTAGCGGAATAACAGCTTCTGGGGCTGGGAAAAGCGGCAGAATTACGACAGTTTTCCCGAAAAACACGATGACCACTCAAAGGTTTCCCAGTTAATTTATCAAAATTAAAGCCAGCTCTCGGAAGCAAATTTAGCCCATAATTTGGGGTGCAGAAAATGCGCTTTTGAGCGACTCGAGCGTTTCTCCAACACACCGTTCGCAACTTTTTGGGGTTAATAAGAGCAATAGGTATTGTTGACGCTGTTCTTCCTGAAAACCAGGGACCGTAGTAATTGCGCCATAACCGACGGTTATAGAGAAAGTTGTGCCCTCGGACAACAGTCGGTTGCCTGGGTTAACCGACACATAACCAAGATATAACAACATTCCAGTCACCATTTGAACTACATTCCTGTGATTCCCACTTATTTGCAAAAGCCGGCCTCGGAGAGGAAACGAACTTGCGAAAACATCCGGGTTGGACAGCAGTCATCGCAGTCTACCACAACATTCCTGGGAGTATGGTTTCTAAAACCAGACAATGACAAAGAATCAAACGGTGTATTCTTCGCCACTGCTACATGTTTCTTCTATGATCAGTGCGTTTTCTGTTTTGAATGAAAAGTCTATACTTCACATCCATTCTGGGGCAATATTGTATCGGAACTGAAATACATTCCAGATACTGCAAGTATATCGTGGCTGATGCGGAACTACACGCATAAATAATGTATTCGAACTTTTTCACTAGTTTAATTGGGGCTAAAGGCGTAAATACAAAAATGCAAAACCTAGCGCACCGGCGGGACTCGAACTCCCATCCCTCTGCGCCATACTCTATCTCCTTATCCACTCCGCCATACATCAACTGTTTCACACCTGGTGGGAGGTGCCTTATAGACGTACGGTATACTATCAACTGATCAATTACTGGTATACATGCTGTAGAACCTTGTTAGTTAACGCTTCAAACCATGTAGGTTTCATTTCAATCTTTTTCATTAACCTCTTGTACTTGTAAAATGAGGTTGAATGCATTGTTAGAGCTAGTCCTTTGTTTTGGAGGCAAAAAGAATAATTTGATGCTTTAAAACGGAAGAAAATCACTTCATTTTTTTTAGATATTTAAAGTATCAGCGTTACAGTTACAATGGGCAGGGAAAAAGCCCGAATTTCAACGCAAAATCATGCTGCAATACCATTTACGCGCTTGTTTAACCGGGATCTAAAAAGTCCTCTCGAGGACTTTTTAATAACCGGGATGTCCCCTTCTCTGCGTCTAAGACATTTGCGCGCTCTCTGCGCGCGCTCTATCAATATCGATATGGCATTGCCTGGGCGATCCAAGAAACCGACGGTTTTGCAGCGCCCAAGACCGGCATACAAACTGTGCTATAACCTGCCGGTCATATCACGGTTATTGAAATCAAGTCGAAATTCAGTTCTTCCAGACCATTTTAAGATCATAGTGGTTCCTGGTTATAAAGTGTATAACTGCCGGTTTAATCTGCTGGTTAACCGGCAGTTACAGCACAATTACTACGGCCCCAGATTGGAGAGCAAGAATCCTAGAAATCCAGCAAGAATCCTAGAAATAACGAAGGAAATGCATCAAAAATTACTCATCTATGTTCCCGTAGAAGTGAAGCCGTTGTAGCCCACAGAGCTCACATGTAGAATAGATTCTGATGTCTTTACCGAATACGATGAAGCCATTTTGGGCTCCATCGCTTGCACTGTTATTGAAAAATCAAGAAAATTTGAAAAACTGAGAACGAGGTTTCCGGACATTTTCAATTGTCTCACGACTGCTAACACTCATGGGAAGCTCTCATACCCACGAGACAAAAGAGCTTTCTTTGCTCTACAAGCATGTTACCATATCTAGATGCATACTTTATCCAAACGAAATTATTTTTTCCTTGAAGGAGTGCCGCCATTTTTTTTTGTATCAACCTAAAATTGTACCTGCGTCTGATGCACAACTGACGTTCGTATCTAGTATGGATGGCCCTGGGAAAGTGCTGGTGCCGAGAGGTAGGCAGAAAGCCACAAAATGAACTCCCTGATATGGGGCAGGTGTATTGGGATTAAGTAGAGGGGAAGTTGTAGCGCAGTGGTCCACTAATAGGAAAAATAGTTTGCGGCAGCCATTTTTGTGTGAGGGTGCGCCAGCTCTATTCTGGCATTTATGGACTAGGACACAGTGATGTGAAATCATCGCATTCTGGGTGGTTGTGTAGAGAGATTCTGGATGGTTCAGGACTGTGGGAGATCCTATCACTGGTTGAAGGAATGTTGGACCATCTGGGAAATCCCGGAGGGCTGTGTTGGAGAACATTTTGAGAAGCCGCAAAGATTCTACCTCCTTTCCAGAAAAGAGCGGGGCTTGGTAATTCAGAGTAGCGTTTGACCGCAATAAAATTGGGTGACTTCTGGAACAAAGATTTGTTGACAAACACTATGTGTATCTGAAGCCAGCACAAAGTTTTCACAACTTCTGAGTAAAGAAAAAATAGAACAGCACACATTTCATTAGTTCTGGTACGTACAATAAAACTTAAAACTTGGCTAAGAAAAATGCAGGGTAACATCATCTTCAAAACATGTGTAGGAACAACACCACAACTTCGACAACGCGTAATGCCAGTTGAGATATCACCAATAAAGAGGATCATCAATAAGCGTCACTTCGTTGCACCGTCGTCCTTATTCTCTTCCTTCTTCTCCGTTGAATCAGTCTCCTGGAATATACACAACCCATTCAGTCGTGTTGACTACCGTGAGGTTCACTATTAGGCTGAATAACGTACAGGTATTTCCGGCTGAGTCTTAGCTTGCAGCTTCGCAAGCAGTGGTGCGGCCGGGTGCCGCAATGAATCCGCTTGCGAAAATCGGCGCATGTTGGACGGGAGGAGATGTAGGGGGTTGGTTTCGATAGTCAGTGAGTGTCGATGTCTGAAAAGCCTTTTGTTAATGCCTGTGAACACAGCGAGAGCATACCATCTCATTTGACACTTTGCTCCCAAACGTTCTTTTTCCTTTCTTTGAATTTCCTTCCATTTTCCTACTTTTCCCTTTCTACTCTTCTTCCTTTTCTCATGGTTCCATATTGTTTATTTCTTTACTGAACTCGCAGGGGGCACAACTAGTGGAATGTGATCCGTGGAGCCAGTGAAAGGACGAATAGCTTCCACTTCTAATGTGGTTTCCTTCTGATAGTGTGGAATTTTTTTCTGCTATGTAATAAAACATTTTTTGAATACCTGAATGGTTGGCAACATGGAATTTGTTCTAGTCCACTTTTTTCAACTTGATTCGCTTCGTAGTGGAGTGCATCGCTAGCTGTTTGTGGTATAGATCAGTCTACAGTGTCGAGTGATCACAGTAATTGGAAGCCCACATTGACCAAAATAACTATGTACTAGTGGTGGACGCAGGGGGTGGGGAGGGGTAATTTCCGTCTGGGTCCCCAAAACGGGGGAGACCCCGCTTTTTTTCCCACGCCCCCCCCCCTTTCCCCTCTTTTTGCGTCCGCCACTGCTATGCACGTTTGAAAGATTAAAGTTCTCGGATGTAAAATTCTTCATAAAGGATAAATTTACAAAATTTTATTGACTAGAAGCTGCTCATGAGCAATGGTGCTCCCACTTCTCACAACTGACTTGTTTCATACATTGGTGAAAATCAAAAAAAAATCACAATTATTCGGGCAGTTTATATTAGATGCGTGCGCTTGACGAGCTTGCGTTTATATAACCAAGAATAACCCCAATCGCACCGTAACTCAGACACAGAGGACACGCACGCCTTCGCGGCCTCGCAGGACGTGCATGGTCTTCATGGAAAATCCTTCACAAATGGATGCTCCCGTCTAAGGCAAGACTGGCGCACGCTCCCAGTATAAACTTCCCTAATCTTATTGTTATACCTGTGCGGACGTTTGTCTCTCGAAGTCGATATCAAACCTTCAGGACATCTTCACAAAAAAAATTTTTCAACAACTATGCTAAATCTTCAGAACCAGAATTGTTTTGAAACTACGTATTCGATCCAAATTCTTCCTTTAAGGTGAAATTCAATCCACATTCAATTTCCGGTTGAAAAAATATTCCTTAAAAGACATCGCAGGTACAGTTGTGGTTCTTAGCAGAGAAGCTTCCACGTCAGCCCAGGCCGAACAACGATCGCTGTTTACGAGCCAAATGTCTTGCTAAATGGCTTTTTAGCAGGGTCTCAAATCTTTTCTGATTTCTGATGTCATGACGTCATTCATGGATTCCGATTTCGTGTACAAGAGCTCTAGGGCAAAATGTCAAAGTCATTTTGATGTTCTGTCGATGATATGAATGATGTGCAGGTAGTAAATTACACCGGTCTCTGGTCGTTACCGTGTTCTCCGAATCCAACATCAAAATTCAAGGCATGTTCCCTCAAAAAAATCTTCAAATTTTCTTGTGTAAATCACAAATCCTACGCAATACCCAGAATTTCTTTAATGGTGCTAATTCTTCACGAATATGAAACAAATACAAAGACTAGGCAAACGGTGCAAACATTTGGAAAGTGCAGCTGGAGAGCAATTGAGCGACCTTTATGAATGTCCCAGATGACGGCTTCAGCTCTTCTTTTCAACCACCGCAATCAACAGCTCTCTTCAGATTTTCGTCATTGCAGAAGTCAGGGTTCAGTCTTTAGGGTTACGTTTTTTTAACAGCAGAGTATTTTGAATTTGCACTAGGATACAAGTAAAGCCTTCTAGAGTCTAAATGTATTCACAGGACATCAGGCAACATCATGTGACCATTTGATGACGTTTCGAGAACCGATGAAAACGAAAATTGCGGAAATAGGCATCTCGGGTGTTAATACAATGCAGTGAATTTAGTAAATATATGAACACCCCAATTTCTTGATAGTAGCGATTTTCATCGCAAACCAGTCGACGTGATTGCTTCACCACTCGATTTAGGAGAAGAAACTGAACGTGGATTTCCTGGGTAGCAGCAGAAATTTTTATTCATTTATTCCAAGAAACGACGCATCTATTAGGAAAAAATAATTTGAACAATGTATCCTTTCTTTTCGAATTTAATCGGGTTCCTGTTAGAAAGGCTAGAACCAGGAAGTCTGAGAAGTGGGTTTGCGATTACTTATTTATATTTAACTGGATATTTACTTGTTTAATACGCCAGCGGCTGGATCATATGAGTAAGTTGGTACTACACTGATGATTGAAGAGCAGACAACAAGAACTGATTAACTAAGATTAATGAAAGAATTGATGCACCAAATCTAAGGAAGTGAAAGTACAGCAATCTTAAGCTCCTAAGTTTTTACACTTTTACACTAACCATTGTTGATAATTGCATACGTATAAGTTTTCGGAATACGATGCAGAACAGAGACAAGCTCTTTCATCCACTAACGTATGCAGTTGAAACTTTTTCCACGACTTGCTCTCAAAATCTGTAAATTTTCCTTTTGGGAATTTGCCACAACACAGCCCGCAAGTTTGTATTTGGAGAGGAAGTCTTGAGGCAGATTCAAAATCCTTCCGAAATTCATTTCAAGTTATCTCGACGAGCATAGAAATGATTGATGTCGCATGCTACGCAATGTTTCAGAACTTGTTTACGCAATTCTCGCGTTGGCACAAGCGAAAAAAAAAACCATGAAATCCAACTGTGCTCACCAGAAATCGGTCTGCTCTTCTATACCATTCCGTCTACCTTACCACTCGCACACGTAGCGTCAGGCCGTTGTGCCCTTTTGGACTTGCAAAGGAACAGCCAAACGTGGATCAAAAGGTACCCTAACTTGCTTAAGCACCCTATCAATCACATTTGATCAAAGCTGAACGGTCATTCCTCAAAAAATACTGGGAACAACGGTTTTCTATACAATGCCTTACCGGGGCCTGACGCGAGCGGGTGGTACCTAAGTGTCCTCTAGCCGTATCATCTATCTCATTTCACTTCTTTGAAGAAGGTAATCGCTGTTATTTTGCTCTTTCAGGTTGTGCTCTTATTTATTTATTTATTTATTTATTATTTTATTTCAAAATGTGCGACATATGTTGGTTCAGCGCTAAGGTAAAAACGAATGCAGTGATCAGATTTGTAAAATCCAACGGGGAAGGGCCGCTTCAACTGATCCCATTTTGGCTCGTTGGAAATTATCCTGAGTATTGCCTTCAACATTCCCCAAAAAATGTCATAAAGTGGTGTGCCGGTACGAACTTCCGCGACCAAAAGTAAGTAATAAAAAATAAAGTAACAAGATTCTTGTTTCATTGGGACAGTTGCTATGATTTGTATAGCCCCACTCGGACCCTAGAGGGGGAACTCTACGGATGTGGGCAAGTTTATAAGTTTGGACGAGTTTTTCTGTAGATGTGCAAAAGCAAGGAAAAAAAGAATAGTTATCTTGACCCAACCCCCTCTCCCCCACCCTACCCCTCCGCTCTTCCCTACTCCTCAAGCTATGTATCTCATAGACGTCATTTCCCGAAGACATCTGCGTCTATTTTAAGTAGCCGTCCACTTCATGCCGCTTAATGGTCTGGTTTCGTTTTGAAACTACGGAAAAACTCCGATTTCATGCAGAGTTTGAGAGCATATGACGCAGAATGGGCAAACGACTATGATGCTGAGCCGATATATGCATTCAAAATGAGCACAACTCACCCCATATTTGGAGCACCTTGGTTGGACGTCATCGTTGATCGCACTGCAAGAGTGACATTTGAATGGAAGGGTTCACTCACGAGAAGGCAACAACTTCATCAAATTCGAACGATAGAGAAAAGCAGGAATGAAGCAGAGCCACAAGGAGATTATGAGAAGTACGTACGTATCGGATGAGATGAAATTAAGAAGGATATTCTCACGTAAGTAACTGATAACTAATTCATTCAGTTTAATAATGTATGGTAGTAAGTAATCGTGAAATATTTCAGGTCGTTACAATAAAAAGGACAACATCTTCAACCACCTCAGTCTGGTTAAAGTTGTGAGAGAATAAAAGTGGCTATGAAAGCCCCTTGGTAGAACAGTTGTAGCGGTTTTTTCTCTGAGATGAAACGCAAGAACGGCAGGAGATGGTTGACGACGAACGAGACGAGCGTTCCACATCTCTTTTTGGGTAACTTACAAGAAAACTGCCTGTGAATGAATGCTGCTAATGGTTTTTCTATATTTAAAAAAACAGCAATGCAGAGCTTCATAGAAACATGAAATCCCTGGAGCTTAGCAAATTACCACGACGAACGAATATACGACAAAAAAAAGCGAACTTCAACAACAAGAGAGTATCTATGAGCATAAGTTCAAAGAATTTTTGCCTCGTCACTGTCGTAAGCGTGTTGTAAATCGGAAATTGTGAATCCAAGATTGGGCTCACGCACTACCATGAACTCATAGAAGCAGTCATAGTTACAAGTTACAAGTTCTTGAGGCCGTCAAATCTTTCTTACTTTCAAGTTTCAAGTTGTTGTAACATGTTTTGAGTATTTAGGTTAGCTTATAATAAATTTTGCTGTGTACGTGGATAAATAATTAAATAACTAAACTCATTAAATTACCCGACAGGAGGAAACGAATATTTTAGCTGGAATTCAGTGAAGCCATTGAGATTGACGGTTCAACCGTTTGCGTGACATGAGGTGAGGCTTAGCTCGCGTTAAGGACACTGTCCTATCATAGCACTACTTGTTTGCATGTTTGAATGTTTGCATAATTAGAACCGTCGTAGGTACATAGAAGCGAAGAAATACATATTTCTGAGCCCCATCTCTTGTGGAATCTGATATATGTGAAGGCTCCATTCAGATGAAAAAAGGAAGCAGAAGGCTAGGAATAGGAACTTTCCAAAGCTATATACATAAATATATAATACCTCAGGGATATAAGTTGTTTAGAATAGCTGCCATTTATAGCAGCACATCATCCACAGCACTGTTGAATAATACGAAATCCATTAGAAGCAGACCTCATAAGGATGGCCTCGTGGTCAACCTAGCCAATGTATGTACGTACTTACGATTTCCGAATCTTCATCTAGATCATATGCATAATTGAGATTACCCAGGGTAAACGTGCTAAAGTCACATAAATTTACCTATCATTTACGCGAATATGAACAGTTCTACCATAGATAATTGCAATTATGCATCCAGGTAGAATTGAGAAGCTATTGAAAATAAGCTTTCTTGGCAGCCTACGAGTCTTCACCTTTAATCCTCGTTTAGGTTAAACTTTGAAATATCTGGTTGACTTTGAAATTTCTGTGAAGAAGGTCAAGATTGATATGGTTACATTATCTGGGAGAAGGAATTAAGATGAAATGCGGACAAAATGGTTTGGCGAATTCGCAAAGTTTAAAAGAAGCAGAAACAAGGATAAGACGTCGAACAGAATTGTACACCTGGCTGCAGATACAGCGAAAATTGCTGGGCAGGAGCTGTTGTGATGTGGAGACTGAATGAAATACTAAGAACGTATGTACACGTACATATATGAATTGCGTTAGCAGACACTGCCAGTGAATTCTTCAAAATTATAATAATTTCGAGAAATGGAAGAAAACATAAGGGCGAGAGAACATCAGATAATACATGCTTTTTTTCCGCTGCCATCTTCATAAGCTCTTCAAAAGTTCTTTGTTAACGGTTGATACGAATAGCATCACTATAAATGAGAGGAATAGAAATTATAGTAAATTCTAGAAAAAAAAAGAGAAAAGCACTAAGCTCCTCCACGACTGAGTCGACCATAAGTGTGCGGCGATAGTATGGGTGTAGGTTATCGAATCACACTAGTGTAACAGAGTAATGACATTTCACATCAATTTTTTTCTATTTAAATACTATCCGACACTTTCAAATCTTCATTTCCGCCGTCGCTGCCCCTTAGGGTCTTTTACCGTGAATTTACCGTTATATCCTATAATTACTCATCAACTACTAGAATACTAGTATTATAACTTGCCTACTAATCCCCGGTATTATTAGACTACAATGACTGAGAAAAAGTGTACTTGTAAAAGTAGACATAAAGTTAGGCTACAAAATAAGTGATAACGGCGCAGGGAGGTGCTGCGGTGTCCGGAAATGGGAAAGTTCAAGGTCGGCTTCTGTCCAAGAGTTAAGTGGTAAGAATCTCCCATTTCTGGTAAGGTTTACGTAACAGGGAGAATCTTTGTGAACGAAAGATTTGTTTGCGCAGTCACCGTTGTCGTTGATGTGGATAACGTGGGAACCTCGTCTGTGAGTAGACCTTCCTTCCCACAACAATGAGACACTTCCATGCCAGCTAAGTACGATAGTAGACACAAATGCAGGGAGTTGTATGATAAACATACTCAAGAATCTCCAAAAATGGGATGTGCACCAAATAATCGACGCTCCCAAGAGAAGACCATGGTTGACGTGAAGTGTGCATGAAATCTGTGTAGGTCCTGAGCCCTTTGTTTTTTCTTTCTTTCTTTATTGGACATGTGAAACACACATTCATAAATAAAACAATACTCACAAAATACAGTAAAAGAGTAAAACGAGTTAACGGTCATACAAATTGCGTAACAAGTTTTCGAAGAAGACTTAACAGAAAAAAAAACATTAGCACGTAAAACTATATTGAACCTAGAGCAGGTTCTATTAATTAAAAACTTCGACCAAACCTGACACCTGACCGGGGTGTTGGAGAATCAAATGGAGTTCCCCTTGTTTCGGACTCATTCGAACGGTGCAAGGCTTATAAGTCTCTTGAATAGCTTGAAAGACATGATCAAGTCAATCCTTTTTCCTCTCCACTCTAGTGTTTTTAGACTTTCATGACGTTTGCATCAGAAGGACGACACTTGCATAGAGTTAAACACCGTTCGTGCAGAGGCGTCCGATATCAAAACTGCTAAACTTATGCAAATCCCATGTCATTCCATGGCTTATTTTGTGCCATGTTTGCACGAGATTAGCATGATGTATACAACAAGTGTCGATGGACGTGCGCTTTTCGCAGACTCGTGAAGCACGCAGCGCGGCCGCGCCGCTCGCGCTGGAACTGCTGACAAATCGGGGGTTTTGATGGTACCTCCTTCTATTTGATGTCAGTTACCAAGAAAACTAAGTAGCTGTCAAAAAAAAAAAAACCAAGTCAAGATGCTTTTCCATTCAAAAGTGAAGTGCGAAATCGTGATGTAAGTATTGCATAGTAGATAGAGAAAACCGAACGAGGTTGTTAAGTTACTGCAGCCATAGGGGTCATGATCATAAAAAAGAACTACCTCAGAGGCCGTTAAGAACATTTTAAATGTCGTCGTCGTAGATGCATGGCCATGGTGGAAATTTCAATTCAATATGGGACACAGGACTACTGCGCACTCGATGCAAGGTTATGATTCTCAACGAGAAGGGTTAAAAGCTAAGAGTGCAAATCAAAAAGCAATCACTCAATTAAATCTGATATCACAGGACCAAGACGAATACGCGATTTTAACCATTTGTTGACCACGCCCTTTTTCGTGCAATTCCACATTTTTCAAATTCTGCCTTCTTTCTCTCTTTACAATTTTTTTCAATTTCCAATATAGATTTTTGTGACCATATTGGTTTGGAGGACTATTATGTTACCAACTAAGGAAACCACTGTCGCCAATGGGTTAATGAAGCAAAAAGTGTTCAAAAATTTCAAAAGTAGTTGCCTATTTTCCTGTTTGCTCTTAATCATTCTAGATTAACTAATGATATATCGAGCTTTTCTAAGAAAATTTGTCCGCGACTAAGTCAAAATCTGCAGCTCCGTCTATACTTAATGCGCTGCCCATCGATAATGCACTGATGAAAGTCTAAGTCAACCCCAGATGGGACACAGAGAATTAATTTTTCATATGAAGAAACATTTGGCTTAATGAATTATTTTAATACACTTGAGCCATGTTCTGAGAAGATATCAAGAGAAACACTCGCAAAACCTACAAAAGTTGAAAGGGATGTAGAAAGAAGGAGGAACAGTAAGCTTTGCCAACGGCCAATTGGATTCAACAATCATTAGCAGAATTCGGTTGGCAAAGAAATTCAAATGAGAGGCTCCAGAAGTAATTCAAATAAAAAGAGTTGTTGACGTCATATTCAGGGCACCGTCCCACCTCAGAATGGCCTTTCAGAATTTCACTTGAGAAGAATCTACACGACCTGGTGGTCATAATGGTATATGTGACTCTGTGCAAAACTGGCGAAAAACCCGTTTTCGAGCCCCTACCCTTGGGGAGCGTAGGGCGGAGGCTGAGGCGGGACAATGCTGGAGGACGAGATTCCTTCATTTTGCCCTCGCGGTAGTGCATCTTCTCGAGAAATTCACGCTCCTGGTGAGAAATCCCCATCAATCACTCCCTATTAGGGTAGGAGGAGTGCTCCAGGTGTGACTAGTAAGGTAGCGCATATTGCGTAAGTGCCGTAATCCCGCTTTGATCCCACCCACAATCTCCCAACATTTGGGGTGCTAAAACAGGTTTTCCGGCACTTTTGCAGGGAATCATTTATACCACTGAGATCAGGAGCTCCTGGAGATACTTTTCATGGGATAATCCCTAAAGCGATTCTGATGTGAGGTGATGTCCTTGGGGGCAACTAGCACACTCATCTGTATGGCAGCTGACCTGAGAGGCGAGAGCTCAGACATTGAAGCAAAAGCGTGGCAATCCTCTGCCTCCGAAACATTCCTGTCGCGATTGGCTGATTAGGGGTAAAACAGCGCTTGAATATAGTGATTGCAGAAGCTAAGGGTGCAGAAGCTCGTTCGAGAAGTGAATCTTGAGTAAGAACTCTTAAGTAAGTACCATTCGAAATAGTGGAATGTAAATGCTGAATGTGATTTCTAACTGTTTCCACCATCTCATTGGTACCAGCTCGATGGAAGATAGATTCTTTTCTTAACAACAATTTTTCTTTGAAAATAGGCGTTGAAGCGATGCACGTCCACTGGCATTGACGACGCCAGGTGTTCCCACGTCACTTTTCCAGACGTCTATTTGTTTTAGTCTCCTCGATAGATCGTTTCCCACTTCGAGCATTTGCAGAATGTTTCCTATTGGGGGAAGAGAAAGAGTAGGAATCAAAAGAAAGTACGTGTTAAGCTCTACAGTTAGGACTAGGCACAAAATGTGTCGGTTGTGATGTGAGACGAAAGCGAGAGTACCTGGTTCTGCAGTGGTGTTGTTGCACTGGCGGTTCTTCTAACTCAAATGTTGGCAATAGTTTATAAACAAGAAAGCAATCATGAGCAACAAACAACATATAATACTCAGGCATGACATAGCGCGAAATTTGGAATGGTTTTATTGAAGGTCGTGATTGTCACGAAAGGTTTTGAAAGCTTATTCTGATTCCTATAGACGAATTTTGTACCAAACACATATTGTTCGAGAACTTCAAAGAAAGGTGTGCCCAAGGCATGAAATATATGGAATAACTACGAACGTAGATCGACTATCCTGGAATGAATACGAAGCTCACTCATTCAATTTTCCCACATAGAAAGAAAGCAAAACAAACAGAACAGGCACATATAATAGAATAGTTCTCTATCGAGCAAACACGTATGTAATGAAGGTTCGCTAGAGAGAACGTAAGTAAAATCTCGAGAAAGTTTCTGCAAACACGTCATGTTCGGCTGGTTTCAGGAATGGAGCCAATGAATTCAGATTTCACTGAAGAGATTAGCAGGAAGTACTGAAGAGCCTCATTCGAAGTATTTGCCATCAGTCAAACATCTGGATATTTAAAGGATATTTAAAGGTGACAACAAAGTCTTTGGCCAAACGTTCCACAGAAATTTTCTCCGAAAACTTCGATAGGCAAATAGTGGCAATACTGTTGGTTGTGATGCATACATAGCTGCCAACATATCTTTAGCACTTGACACCGTGCCAAAGTCTTTGAGTAAAATGGCAGCTTCAGAAAGTAGATTGATGCATAGGTGCGGTTGCTCATTTCCCAAAAAATGTGGTAGAGAGTTCAATATCTCCCATCCGCTGCTCACTTCTTGCAGGAAAACTATTGAAACGATATAATTTTTGAAAAAAGGGTATCTACTACATCTTCTAAGCTGCACTAATCGCTTAGATAATTTTTGAAAGGAATTATCCGAGATAGCAACATTCCACTATATTAAATGGTGTAACGCTCTCCTGGAAAAGAGAACGCTCACCGGGTATACAAAATACTACGAGTTAATTTAATTTGCTGTCGATTTATGGTACGAATCCTCCTCTTTGAGCAACAACCACCTACATAAATCGCTTCAAACGCTCTCCCATTAAGCTTCCCTTCTTATTAAGGAAAATATCTTTGTAGGAGAGCTGCTATTGAATTAGCTTCCCATTCAGAACGTCGTAGTGCACAGGATGAGAATAAAGGGAGAATTAATTAGGTCCATGATCTGTGGTGTTTCCCTACACCTTTTCATTTCTAGCTACCAGAGATGCCCAAATAGAGGGGGGAGGGGTGGAGGAAGCGTGGGAAAAAGACTAAGGTGCCCGCCATTTTAGCAACTCGAGTGGAAAAATAAAGTTACAAAAATTATTTTTGCAACGTCAAATGATCTCAAAAATTATTCAAGGAATAATAATGGAAATAGAGATTTGTTAGCAAACTAAGGCAAAATTCTCGGTTATTTTGTACTAGATGGCATACCGGCTTCGCTCGGGTGTTTCACTACCCTGGAAATTTCTCACCGATGAAGGCAATCGCTAGTGCCGACAAATCCATTGCGAATGCCTATAATTTCGACCAACTCGTGAGCGAAAAATAAATAAAGT
>KN727322.1:7246-21541 GCA_000816745.1 Ancylostoma duodenale
GTGTCGTCGTCGTAGACGTCGTACGTTAGGTAGGTAGGTAGGGTAGTACGTTAGTTGGTTGGCGGAGGGAGGGGTGGGGGGGGGGAGGGAGGGCGGGGAGGGGGTCGTACTTTCTATCATCACCACGCCTGAGCCCACCTCCCCCTCCCCCTGACGCACATTTCTGCAAACAAGTGGTTTAACCCACAAGCATATAAAATCTTGCTTTGAATAAAATTGCTAAAGTTGGTGAGGTTAGACGCAGAAGGTATAATATTGACACATTTGACTTTATACGAATGCAATACAAAAACCACCACTCACAAGGTTTGATCTCCGCCAAAGGAACTTTTGCAAGCAGTGAAACACCGTGGTAAAGCGAAGTGGGGTTCTCTACGTATGCTCGTAAATGATTAATCGGTAGGCATCTGAGGAAATACTCTACTTTTAGATTCGATTGTTAATGTCTTCTAACGATGTTGGGCTGGAATTTTTTGCAGTTCCAACCAGTCCAAAATTTTCGCTTTCAAACCAAATGATTCCATTTTAACACCAGTAGTTTCTTCAAATAGATTTAGATTACAAAACAAGTAAAAATGGGAAATTCATCGTCTGAACCTTTAGGTCATCCAAATAAAACCGTTCGCACAAAGCGAAGAGAGCTGAAACTTAAGGGTAGAACAGAGTTTGATAGCTTCTACGCATCTATTTGCTATTAATTTCCAATACAGATTAAAAGTGGCAGTACCACTGCAGACAATAAACCTCAAATTTGGCGTCGTTCGGAGGCATGGTTGTGGTCGAACATGAATAGCAGAAACCTAGCCCACGGAACGGAATTCGATCAAATAGGTAACTTTTTCTCATCTCGTCTTGTCCAAGCTGCGATTTAGATGATGAAACACGTAAAAATGGGAAAACTGCAAATTAAATTTTCATTCTTGTATCACTCGAATGAAATCGTTCGCTCGGAGCGAATGAGCTGGAACTTGAATGCAGAACTGAGCTGGAGCCCATATTCAAGGTTAAACAGGGCCTCCATAGTTTCAACAGCCTGTCCAGTTCTCAACAACGCAAGCAAGGACATTTCGCCAGAAACAAGAAGTGTGAATAAATACCTGGGGACACACAAATGAGAACACTTCGATGTGGAGCAAGTACTGTTGTTTGAGACTGACGCATGCAAGGACACCGCAACAAGCCCAATCGGACCATATATGGAAGAGTCAATAATGCCAAATGCTGATGATCCTTCAAATAAAACTGTGAGCATGAAATTGAAAGATTGAGACTAGTGTAAAACTGTTCCATTAGCGCTAACCTGTAGTGTCATTAGTAGAAATACGCATGATTGCTCTTCCTGCCAGTGAATTACAGAAAAGCTGCTTATCTTTGAAAAAAAAAAAGGCGAATACACATGAGTAAACATTGTCATTCAAATACTTTTAAAAACCTCAACATACCTAATATCGAGATTGCATACGGCTGAGGTAGCCTTAGTGATGCCTGACCAATCGCAAACTCCCCTGTTCCATTCAAAAATGCACCCTTAATAAACAACTGATAAACTAAAACAGCGACAACAGGATTTATGTTGTTTGACGTCAGCCCTCTCGCGTCACTTAGGTCAGATTTCTTTTGCCATCTCTGGGTTAGTTGGATGGGGTAACGGAGGTCAAGAGGTGCGCTCGAGATTTTCTCGCACCTCTCTGGCACCTCAGTCGCACCTGTAATTGCGGGTGGCATGTAAGAACTGCCTATATCGGCATCAGTTGTTACCAGCTAATGTAGGCGGTCTTCCGAACCGAGCCTTGCCGCCAGAAACGTCGCGCGCGGCGGAAGGATGTTGAAGGTGTACAGAAGACGCGGACACCGCAGTATGGATCGGGTAATGCGCTGTTATTTAAAGCTGCTGGGAACTTTTGGTGCTGGAATGCCAAGACCTTATTCACCTTTGCAACCATAAAATCTACTGTCAACAGTATATACGCACTAATGATGCCTAAACATATAAATAATCAAGAATATGGTTAAAACTTGTCGACTATGTTGAAAGCCTCTTCAAGTAATATTGGCAGATGGAAACCACGGCGTGATTTTCCACTTTCATCATGCAGAATGTATCTCAGCAACCATGTAGACATGATCGACGACTTGAACTTTACCATTCCAAAGGTTTTTCTAACATCATTCGTATTTTGCAATTATGTAATCGGAACTCGGAGAGCACGTCTATGACTAACTAATTTGTCTTGGGGTGTTATTAGGTGATCCCCAACACCCTAATTCTCTCCTTGCAGGAACTCTTCCTTCCTAGGGATATGCTACAGTCAAAGTTAATGTTTTCCGGTAGTGCTAGGTCACTTTCGCAAGCACCGCTCAATGACTGATGAACTCAAGCTCGACCATAGAAAAATTCCATTGAAATAAAACACGGATAAGAAAGATTGATTCCGAGAGCAGTGACTGTGCAAGGATCTATCAGAAACTCCCTTTCTTTTATTTTCTAAGCAATATTCTAGGCTATACAGTCTCCACAAGCTTCTCGATTATGCAGTTGAACAGCTGAGATTCCATTTGAACAGATGAAAAGTGTTGGAAGCTTTTCTCAAGCGAAAGAGACATTCTCTAGCGTTTTTTGTACTGTAACAGGCAGCAAATTCCGTGCCAAGATTTGACGTCCTAAGCACGGAGTAGCGAAGTCAGGCATATCTCCAAAACCAATGATTAAGTTAAAAATAAAGTTTGAAGAGGCACTTCAGCGAAACCAGAAAAAAAAACAAAAAGCGCTTACGTCAGGTATTTCTGCTCACGTGATAAAAATCCTCACAAAACTTATTGAACTAGATAAATTGACAAGATGAAAAGAACTCCAAAGGATCTATGTTTATTCGCTCAAAATTTCACTGTAATAGCTAATCTGTAAGTGATCTAGGCCGGAATCGTTTCGATACTCCTGTGATTCAAAGTATCAGGTCAATGATTGAGAGCCTAATTTTGGATTTCATACTCACATACTCTTCACATGCGTTAGGATATTGAAAAAGTTTTGTGCGAATCAATTTCTTTCTATACTCATCAAGTATCAAGTACTACTACTGCAGCTGCGGTCCATCGCGCGCGACGACATGTACGAGTTGTCTACCTGGCAGTCTTCTCTAACCATGAAAGGTTCAGAGGCAGATAGACACTGTAGCCATTGCTGCCTGTGCCTGTGGGAATGTGCGGGCGAGGTGAGAGATGACCCAGCTAACGAGCGAGCGCACCTCTTGACTCGGACCCGTTGGATGTGCATGGGATATTAATACATGGGGTGCATCGTTCCCAACTATTGCCAGCTACCTTTTTTTGACATAAACCACACCAGAGGCAGTAATGCGCACAAATAAATTAGGAAATTTCGGAAAAAAAACGAAAAAACAAGCGCAAGAATGACCACGGCACTATTTACACGATTTACCTCCGACGCATCACGTGGGATAAAAACAAGTATATTCGGAACCGTGTCCAAGTTAGAATGAAAATAAAAGTAATTCATCATGATAGAGGCGGGGGATTGGCTGCGCGACATTGTGAATTGTTGAACTGCTGTGTTAACACCTAAGCTACAACCAACTGTGATCAAGAAACGCTCGAGCATCATGGTAGGGTAAAACCATTGCAAGAAACTGAAGGTGTGACATGTTTGTGGTGATAAACTGGCTTAGACTTTTCTCCTTACCCACTCCCTTTTTCTACAGTTACAGATTCATTACAGCATTTTTGTATAATGTTGATTACTACAATGCAATTTCACAATAGAAAAAGTGCTCCTTGTAAAAAGAAACGACCAGAACTCTTAGATGGTGGAGAAATATGCAATAGTGAAAATGAAACCAGCAGATATGAATGCACAGTAGCCCAGAAGGGGGCAACGCTACCATCTGGTCTAGAGCGTATTCTAACATTTCACCGTACTCAATGGTGTGATCCCGTTGCTGGCAAGAATTTTTGCAAAGTTGAGGATGTTGTAAAAATTGAGTGCAAAGTAAAATAGGATTGTAAGCAATTGAAAATTACGTGCAAACACCTTAACGGATTGGTTGCTCATGCGAAGTGATGGCGCCAGGGCTAGTCGGAGTGCCCAAAGTAGGGTGGTTTCGAAGAAAAACAGCAGCGGCCGCAGTACATATCAGAAAGTAGGATTCCACGTATCCATGAAGGATGATTAGCTCTATTTTATTGTAGAGTTTCAGTTTTCTAGGCCCTCATGTGCTTTTGGAAGGTCTGTGGAAAATGGATGGCAAATTTGGTAAATTTTCCATCGATTTCTCATTTAAATTGCCGGGAAACTAAGAAACCTTTTGGAGCCAAGTTCTGCTATTCAGTGAAGAACTCTCCTCTAGAACTCATAAGAAGACAAATTTCGTTATATACGCAAATCCCTTTTCTGTCACTTCCCAGACGGAATTACTCGATTTTCGCCCCTTCCTGAAAATCCAATGCGCCCACTTCTTCTCAGCCTTCTGGTTTGTCTAAAATCGGAAATTCATTGCAATCTTGTAAAAAGCAGCATAGAGCTCCTCCAATATCTGAACTTCTTGGTTAGAGGCTTATTTCTTTCCTGGAATTTATGAAAAGTTTCCCCTTGAAGGAGTGAAAATTTTAAAATCTCCCATCGAACTCCCAGAGGTACCAAAAACGTTTGAATGCTTGGAAATCTATAACTCTGGAATACGATAGGGCTGGTAATCTTCAATGAATTTGCGGAATCCTATCCCCTGAACTCGATTGTAGCCATCGCTGTACTGTGTCAAAATCACCCTACTTTTGAACACCCCTACGAGCCCTGCCGTCATCCCCTCGCATGAACTCCCATCCTTTTCTTTTTTACACATTAGTGGTGTATACAAGTTGCTGAAAGTACGAATCCTTTCTCCAGTGATTGTGTAGTTTGCTATGTATAATAATTTTTGAGGTGCAAGCGTCTACCTACCCCTCGCGCGCGACACTCCCTCAAATATGACCCCCCACCCCCCTCCCACACTTCACCTCACCCCCATACAACCCCTTATTTGCAAATTTCCCATTACACGCCTAAACCTGATCATGGGCCGGAGGGGCTGAAGTGAGATTGTGGAAAATAGTCACTGTCATACAATTATAAGACACCGCATACACGTAACCGAAGTTGCGTACCGTGAACAATATGCATTAGCAATTTGCCTACAGAACTGACAAACAAACCACGTTTTCACCAACCGCTTTCCATAGCACCTTTAAATGAATTGCGCACCTTCACAGCGGAGTAATTTCCTTCCGTCCAGTACAAGCGGTGGTTGAGAGGGTCAACAGCAATCCCATAAACATGTGTACCTCGGACAAGCTTGACCTAAATGACTAGTGTATACTCCAGACAGATGATAGCAAAAGTGTGATCGCCTAAGAAACATTTTATAACAGTAAGAACGTACTAAAGATGTACGATTGTCTCCATTCAGATCACAGCGTTCGATCAAAGTTTCTTCATCGCCAACACCTGTGAAATAATTCGAATATTGATTGCTCTCTGCATATTAACTCAACATTTCAATTGTTTCCACAAGGTCAGTAAGCCTTACGTCGGCTCATGTTCCGGTAAATTACCGTTTTCAGAGGCAGGAATGAGCAACTCGACAAGCTCACTAACTATGTGATCAGATCTTTCCAGAACAGTGCAAACAAAACTTTACACCTGACATATAATGAAAATCAAAGCCAAAATCATCATAAGGGACAACCCACTAACTCAGTAACCCATCTTAGCAAGGTTTCATTGGATCCAAAGAAATACAATCAAAACAGTTTAGCTGCTGTAGCCGCCCAAGATGACGTCGTGGTGGAAACTGGATTCGAAATTCATGTTCAGCACGTCAAATACACCCGAATGCGAATTTCCAGCACTCAATAAGTTCGAAAACGCTCTCCTCGACCTTGCGGTTCGGTTCCATGGCAGCGTCGGTCACCCCCTAGCTTTGAAGGCAGCGCTCACGAAAATTCCTGTGTGAAAGATTTCGCGGTATATCGGGGTTTTTGGGGATGGTGAACTCATCGACAATGATGCGATGAAGTTGGCTGAAACACGAGAGAAACACTTGAAATGACGATGTCATTTCCTGTGCGTCCACAGCGCGGACGAGTGTTCCGTGATAAGTCCTACCACGAAACGCTGTAAATGGCACGCATTCCACCTCACCAACTGCGCTAAATCACACGCACACATCCGGTCAACAGCGTTAGCTGGATAAAACCCCTTTGCCCAGGTCGGCAGATGCGTCGTCGGCAGTATCTTCGCAGGTAGGCGGCTATTCCCTTTGTCCAACCTACTGTTCTGATTGTCCAGCGTCCAACTGCGACTCACTTCAGAAGTGAAAATTTCCGTGAGTGTTCCTTTTAAGTTGTTTTTACAGTCTTGAAGCGCCGCAGCGCGCCAAAACTGTAAAACTGGCAACGTAGTGCGAATTAGCGCGGGCTCGCAGCGGAAAGGAATGCTCGGGGGCATTCTTCGCAGTTGCGGCAAAGTGGAAGATTCACAAAGCGTGAGAAGTCAGCCCATAACGGTTGACTTCTCGCACCGCGCCGCACCTTCTGAAAACTATGAAAACCCCTTTAGGCAGCACGTCAGACTGGCAGCAGTTGCTCCTCACTTTGAACGAGTGACGCACAACTTGTACAGGTTTCCGGATCATCTCTGCGATGCGACGCAGCATGCTGTGTGCGCATACGACTGGAAGCAGCAGACTAATCGCGGCGTCCCCTCAGCCAGCTGCTGACCCTGCCCTAATTGCTAGGGTCCAAATGGTCCGTTTTCAGGTCCTCCGTGGCACAACTCTCAAAGATTTCGATTGTATGTGTCGAAGGCAGCACTCGTCGAAACTCTCGACCACGAGTTAAACCGCCAATGACAATGACACTCACTGTCAGTGCATCTTAAATATGATACGAAAACGAAGAATCATGACTTACCTGCGAAGTAATCCGAATCGCAACCGTGATCACAGCTTCCTTACGCGGGCACAGCTCCCTTACATACGCCAGGGCACGTAGGCCCAACTCACTTGCACAAGCTCATATGGCCTCACCTCATAGCTCATACGGCGTGGTGGAACTCATCAGTGTCAATGGAGCGCGATAAGACGCACGGAAAACAACATCCCTATTCCGCGGATTTCTCGTGTTTCACGCTTTTTCCCACCATTGGATATACAACCCCGAAATTCACCAAATTGTCAAGCACGAAGATTTGAGCGGGGGCTGCCTTCAAGTCTTGAATGAAATACCCGGGCGAACAAAATGATCAGATCGACAGTAGAACATTTTAATGAAACCTCGCTCTCTTACTTAACTCTGATGCATATTTCTATACCTATACACCACTCCAAACCTCATGGTGAAGATTACTGTGAGGCGCAACCTGCAGCCCATCTCCCCTTTCTGAGCGACTATCTGATTTATGAGGCCCTAAATATAGGATACCGGCACAGCAATTACCGACATTTTTTTCAAACAATGACGATCGCTAATAGTTCGAACAACAATTACAAAATTGAGAATTTAATCTATATTTTCAATTTGAGCAATCGGAAGAAAAGCACTCCTCATTCCTTATTACCCCTTCCCCCACTCCTTCTATGACTGAAACTTTCATTTGGCAATGACTTTAGGGAAAGAACATACTACTGAAATAGACGTGACGATCGACGAGATTGAGTGCAAGCGTTTGAAACTTGTTGGCACCACGTGAAACGATGAATTTGGTGTGAGCAGAACCGATACTTGTCACCTGAATTAACACTCATTTAACACCAAGCAGGAACTAAAGGTGATCAATAACAGACCGCAATTCGATTAAGAGCAGCATCAATCCAGTAGATGTTTCGCGAAAAATAGTCTAACCGAAAGACTTTTACAGCGTTAGGAATAGACATCACATCCTAAAAGTCGAACTGTTAGTCGTTCCACGACGAGAAAAAAAATGCTAATTTCTACTTTAGCATCCGATCCATCCAGATTGCACTTGCGAATGTACCCAGTACTGGCATCAATCCAAAAGATAGTCTTGTCAACAGGGTCAAAATCAATGTCGTAGAACTTGCGGGTGAATCCTTCACGGTTGACACCCTGATGAAGGAGACACAAGATCAGAATAATCCTGTGCAAATCATTAAGGAACATAATGCAGTTTTGATTAACTTCGATATTGGCAGAGGACGAAACGAGGGCTACGAAATGATTCACGATATGCAAATAAATGAAGTTCAAATCACACTAAGAAAACGAGACGAAAAAACGCAAGAAATTATCCCCCAGTGCAAAAGCACTGGCGTCGAAAGAAAAACATCAAAAACAATTTCTTGAGCGACCACTGCACTAAGATCAAGCAGCACAAATTTTATTGTATGCGGAACTTGTTTAGAAGGAAACAGAAATCCCGCACTTGACGAATATCAAAAACTAACCTCAAAAAGCAGTTGTTTAGAAGCAAAGTCATGAGTATCAAGCGAGATCTGATACAACCCACTAACAGCAGAGATCAACAGAACCTAAACGACAGCAGATCAATTCCAAAGAAAAGCATGAAAATCTATAAGAGAATGAATGTTTTTAACGTTACTACCTTATTGATGCCACGCGGGTCACAAGTTTTTCCGTCAGAGAGCAGCCTAACTCCAAGAGGACAAAAACACTGCGACCATGGTTGAATATTCAGTAGCAAACAGAAGTGAGAACAACCACCATTATTAGTAGAGCACGGATTAGGTTTTGTCCCTGAATAGGGAAGACAACTTAGTCGAAATGCCTTTAAAAAGTAAACCTCATAAATGGAAGAAGTATCTCAAGTAAATCGAGAAAATGCCCGACAGCATTTTTGCAGATTAATTCCAAAAACACACCAAGCACATGAGAATCGTACAGTTCCTACATAATTTCACACTAGTCGTACTCGGTCTAGGTCACTTTAGAGGTCTGTGTCAACGTGTAGCTCCTGCCAAATAAACTCCTAATTCTTTGTAGGCGCATCAATGCTGAACTCGATACCAGAGGGCACCAGACAGACGTTCTCAGCCACACCCGTCAGGCGCCTTTATTCACATCGCACAAGGGCTATTAATAATTACATCAGTCTTTTGGCGGCATCTGAGGTACAGATACGGGTTGAAGGCAGGACTCGCGAAAATTCTCACTTCTGAATCAAGTCGTTTACCGTATAATCGGTCGCCAGAGATTCGCAATACTAAGTAGAAGACAAAGAATTGCTGCTCGCAGAGATAGTACCGTTGACGCTCATATTAGTGTGGCCTTCCTGATTTCCACCCACGCCAGCTTACACTGGCGCTATACTCCTGGAGGAGTATAGCGCCAGTGTTACGCAGGCTCAGCCGCTTGCACACGCGCGGCTGACATCAGCACAGGAGGACCCATGACTGTTAAGAGGTGCGCGCCCACGCATGGAAAGCAACACCCCATTCTTGTGGCTTTTTCACGCGTTTCGCGCTAATCCATCATGAGATATGAGTTCTATGTCCCTTAGGACTGCAAGATCTCCGATATGAAAATTTCCGTGTTCACACTCTTAAATCATTACTAATTTTGTGACTTAGGTCTTGGAGAATTTTATGGCGTAATAAAAGTTGCAATCTGAAAACAGAAGATAATGGCAACCATATCCAATATGAAGTTCACAAGTGAACTCGCAGGCTAAATTGAGAAAGATTACTTACTAGCTTACTAGCAGAAAATAGCTCTGAATCTGACAGCTCATTTTGGTAACAATTCAGCGGAACATGACGCGCTTCCTCATAGCAAAAGTTGATTTCCCTTGATTTTTTCAGAGATCAAAAAATCAATCCAGGAGGACTTCACATAGACCCGTAGTAGTCCTCCATCCGACCACTCATTGCCGAGTGGTTGGGCCAGTTCTCCCAAATGAAGCCATCTCAAGGCGACCATCGGTTTCTCTGCAAGGACGCTGCGAAGTTCCGAATACCGAGATATTTCTTTTTGTTCACTATTCAGCACCGCCGTGGAAGGATGAGGCGGCGCTCAGTAGTGGGAATATGGTATCGGTCCAGAAATCCATCCGCCAAGCGATGGGACTCTCTTACGGTTGAAATGCCGTGCGAACGATTTTACTGATACCAGATCCTCGCAGTGTCCGATTTCTATCCCTTTCCTCCTTTTCATATACCCATGCATGCCGATATAATATCAGGCCGAAAGAATTGAACCATTCGGAGGAAGCAGCCCACGTTAATCGGTCGCCAACCCAGAGCTGAGCTTATATGGGTCGAGAGGTGCTTTTCGATCTCTCCTATGTTGGCAACGCTATTTCTTTAATTGCTCTACTAGTCAACTCCGAGTCGACCACAGGGGGGAGGGGGGGGGGGGGGGGTGAGCTCTCTATCCGCTAAGGACGTGGTCTCTTTCGGATAAAAAGCTAACTGCCAAATAAGCAGTCACATTACCGGATACATCACCAGACAAACAAATAAAGTTTTGAATAAACCGCTGGGCCGCACAAGCCGCCAATCTCCGGTAAACCTCTGTATTTTCAGTCCGACATGCCACAGTTCCGGTAGCACTCTTCCATTTATGTGGTTAGGGATCAGAAATTTTTACCTATGTCGCCTTTTTGAACACAAAGACATGAATGTATGAGCCCTCATGATTGGAACGTCCTTCCAAAAATGTGCCACGAGTTCTACCCTTTCCTCAGCGGAAATGAGCACAGGGACTATGAGGAAATGAGCAGAGCAGGACTCCACACATCCGATAAAAATCCTATCCGAGTTACTTTGTGCTCACTTCGATTTTGCTGCGGACAACATCGACTCTCCACTGAAGAAAGAAAGCCTCGCATCGCGCTCCGAGTCCGATGGTACTGCGGTCAGCCCATAACGTTTATTTTGTTACAGAAGATAACCCTTCCATTTTCTGAGTTCTTCCCTGTTTACACTTCATCTACTCGTGAACTAACACTACAGCACACTGTACTGCAGCATAAAGAAACCAACAACATATACAGATAAAAAGGAAAACAGCTTGAACTGCAGTTGAGACGAATTTTCAAGCAAAACAAAACCAATAGGGAAAAAAATTCCAACTTACTATTAGGCTGCGTAGTTGGGTCGAGTGCTGCAAATGATTCAATTCCTCGCACATCTCTGATAGTTCTGAGAGTTCCCTCACAGTTTTTCTTTTCACATATAACTAGCTCCCCGTGCTGCGAGGTAGACCATATGAAATGCAACTACAATTGAAACATTCCCCTACATAGTCGAGCAATGAAAATGGGTGATGTACCTGTGAAATTGTGAAGAACTGTACTGGATCTGTAGCAAGCAATGAGACACATGAGTCACGGCGATACAATTCACAATACCAGATCTGTGATGATTTCCTCTGTGTTTTCACAAAGTACAACCGTTTTGCAGAGAGATCTAAAGTCAGCGACGAATATGTGACATCCTTTGATATACTCGAAGACTGATCCTAAAAGTGAAAATCCTAGTAGCGAATTCTACCAGTTCTGTACTGATGATGAATGGGGAACCAACATCATACGGAAATCTATCGCGATGTTGACCATTCATGAAAGACTTTTCTATGGAGTTAGAGATACCATTTAACCAGTACATGTTTCTATAAAGGAGTTTCTAGAATAGTAAACACATGTCGAGAGCTGTAAAAAGCTAGAAAAAATGAAGCAGCTTGCTAGCAGGCTCAAGAGTGGTGATGGTAAAAAGTCTAAAAAGTCGACTACCCAAATTCAGCTGGCAAAAATCGCCCCCCCCCCCCCTTCGCCCTCTCGCACACAGGTTGTTGTAGCCTCCATGTACTGGATACTGAACCCTTCAATCCCTTCCCAGTGAAGTTTTTGAAATAATTTTTCGATTTCAGAGCTGAGCTAGGATTCATGAATACATGACCGATCGAAACCAGGCGAGCCAACCAAGTTTGGGTCTCCTAGCGTTACGTAGTTCATGCAAAAAAAAAAGTAATCATCTAATCTTGTTTACTTGATTACTGTCTCATGATACCATATTCAAATATACCCTTCACATGGCGCTCTGTTCACCCATACTTGGGTTGTCCATACCCAGTTACTATCCACGGTACGAGATTACCCATGCTTCCACGCATCCGAACCCTGATTTGCTGTAACCTCACGATCGCTCTAAGCCCGAGTTTCACCTTGATTTCGATTCTGAAGTGTCAATAGATACTGACCAATGAACCATTCTCCAAGGGCCAAGCTGATTGTTGTCTATACATATAGCACGTCTTTAATGAATGTACTTCAATGCATGGGATTCCGGATGTTTTGAGACTTTTCACGAATAACATAAAACACCAACACTAATTCCTCTTTGAACCCCTGTAGACCAAAAAATGGGGCTAAAATGTAAAATAGCGTGCGGTTGGAGTGGGTTCGAGATGGTCGAAAGTAGGGCACGGAATAACTTTCGTCGACTTCCAGAAGTGCGCAGGAGTGGCAATACGAGCGCACAAACATTATCACCTGAAATTTTGGCCCGCTTAGAGTCATGGTTACCGATGAACTTCAGTAGCAGGGGACCTAGCACTGGGAGGTGTCAAATTTTTTTCAGTTCTAATTAGTCGAAGGCATGTGCTTTTAGAATATGTGGTTCGCTTTTCTGGAATTGTCCTTTTTCCTAGTTCGATCCAGTCGAGAAAAAAAAAAGAAAAAAAGAAAGTAGGAGCTGCACCTTGGATAGGCCACATAGAATTTTTTGTTGGCTTCCAGGTCTGAGCAGGACTGGCATTACTTACATATGGACAAGAATGAATGATCGCTCGGAATTCAGCCCCGCTAGTGCTACTGAAGTAGTACACTAATACCCCACCACTATCACGATCCCCACCTCCGTTACGACCACCCCCCCCCTCCCCCTCCACCCCCTTTTACCTTTCCACCATGCGACCCCTCGCTCGTACATAACTTATCAACATGCGCTTGACCCTGCTTGCTAGTTGCAGTGTTCGTGAAGCAAGAAAATAAATGAAGGCAAACACAAAATTAAACGGTTTCGAAAAGAAAATGGATAATGAACTAGCACCCACCCATCCAATGGATCCAAACAAAGTGAGTGTAGATAGTCGAGATCATTATGTAAGATTACTGTACAATTAGTAACGTCTAACAAACTACAAACATATATCCTAGCTGAGCTATCGTGACCAACTCCAGAAAGGGAAATAAAGATCTGCAAAAATTTAGTCATTTTCACATTAGCGTAAAATAAGTGATTCAATCAACAACACCAACAATGGTAATCCGAAACTCAGGCACTGGATCCATACCTTCTTGGTAATCCACTCAAAAGCGATCGCCGTTGGGGCTTCCTCGAGAGCATAGCCGATTTTGCCGAGATCAGTTAGTGAGCCACTATCAACTGTTAATGAATAGAGATGGTTACGCATAGTAAAGTAGCATGTACCCTGAAAAACGTAGGCAATTCCGCGGTGAATGAGACTCAGATAGATAACCTACCGCTGTGTCGACCGCGAGAAGCACAGACAACTCCTCAGAGATAGATGGCACGAGTAGACTAGTTTCCACATCGGCAGTGAAATCTTCTACAGAAATTAAAGAGAGCCCCTGCCGAGTTCGCGCTACAAGGCTGATGCAGTTACAATGAAGCGAAGCTAAAATTGCAGTATACGTATGCCTCGTGAAAGAGTACAGCACGGATTTTCCAAAAATATACTTATGACGTGAATACAATAGGGTTTAGAATTCTGCTAGCCTAGGGGATGAAAAATTTTTCCTTAAGAGTGTTGTTAAAAAAGTGTACCGTGCATAATGTGAAATCAAAACCGAAAGTGAAGTTTGTCCTGTTCGAGCCCGACTAAGCCAGACGTAGGTTCTTGTAAAGAAGCATACTTTAAAAACAAACAGTTGCCAGGGTGCACCAAGGGAGAAATTCGCTCGAGTTATGGAGAAGAACGCTGAGAACTGTTTAGAAACCTTTCGCTAAACATGTTCTAAACTGACCCCACACTTTGTTCTTGACCAAATCCTCGCAACTCCGCTACATTTCAATATCGCGTAATAACACCAGCCAGAAATAGCGTCATTTTCACACTGGTCAACAAAAAGAATAAGAGGCTGATGCAAAATCGCCGTTTATGATCAGAGTCAAGCATGACGATGGGAAAAAACAGACCCTCAATACGACCCCCTCTCTCCTATTCCCTCGTACGGCCCCCATCTCTTCACGACCCCCCCCCCTCCCGTCTCTACTCTCGTCCTTTTCTTCTCTCTACCGACCG
>KN727323.1:0-24476 GCA_000816745.1 Ancylostoma duodenale
TTGGGGGTCGCAGTTACCCCCAGCGCTTACCACATTAGTCATTTATGGAAATTTTTACTACATTGGGGTGAAGTAGAGAGTAATTTATGCTTGTTTATACCCTAAAGGTTTACTTAGTCGTCATTTTGACCTGGGAACGCATGCATCATTGAGATTATCCAAGGAAGAAGTGCAAGCACTGCACACGTCTTTACCCATCGATAACAAGGACGTCAACGCATTTACCTCGGGTAATCTCAATGACATGCGATCTTCAGTAATGTCTTCGCACTTTGATGTTACTATAATGGGTAATCTACAATACGTATTCACTATTTTTGTAGCTTTTATTCAGTGCCTCGAGGCATCAGTGGAAAGATGGGTGTTCTCATACCCATTGGTTTGATTACCCACGGATAATAGGTGGGCATACATCATATGTGATTAAGCATGTTGATGGGTACCAGGGTAAGGGGTAAATTTGGGTACGTTGACACTCTCATCATAGATAATCTCCATGATGCATCTCGGTTCAGGAGCAGCTATTGTGTCATGTATTTAGATGGATAAAAAGCTGTTTACATTCTTCCCTATATTGAATCCATTCCCGTGTTCACAGCGATTCTACAGCCACCACTTAAGCACAGTCCCATTTCATCGCCACACTTTCAATGCAAATTTTTTCAATAGCTGCATCTCATCATTTTCAACCACCGCCACGGTGTCGCAGCTCGTTTACACAGTCGCGGGGCATCGACAATTACGGCCCGCGGCCGACACCGTACCCTAGGCAGCGGCACTCGTCAGGACGAGCGCTACCGTCGGCCGCGCTCGCAGCGCTTGTTCGACGAGTCCGTGAAGCGCGGAAAAAGCGAACGAGGTCGACTGTAGTGCTCGAGGAATTCGCTTTTTACGAGGAGTGGAATAGGTAGCAGCTACTCTCGAGCGGTACGCGGGAAAAACTGCGCCAGCGTGGTTGATTGGAGTAGTTTACTTGCACGCTGCGCCTAGATATCTGTTTGTATTTGTTTATTTGAAGCGCCGAACGAATTTGTTGTCCCACAACATTGCCGAATAATTCTACTATTTATTTATTCCCAGTAATGGCCTAATTCCCGTGCAATACTTCAGTTTAAGGTTAAGAACGAATAAATTAATTTCTCTTCTTACAGTAGGTAGAGTAGCAATAAAATGCAGAATGCAGCTGAGGAGAAAACGGGCTCAGTAGAGATTGAGGTAGGCCTCACCCGCCTCGGAACTTAGGCACATGTTGCAATTGTTGGGGTAATGGAGTTGGGTAGGAGAATCAGAGTATGCTTTTGAGCCTCTGTCTGGGAGAATGAGCCTAAGCCCAAGCAGAAGCCTGGGTTACTTCCTTTTTCCCCTCCCAAATCCATTTCCCCGATTGTTCTGTTTTCAAGCTTTGGATAGGCCGTTGTGTACCATTATAAACTTATTTATGTGTTTATTTATTTATTTATTTAATTTTTTATCACTCGCTCATTCCCGAAATGAACAAAATTCACGTGGATACCACATGTAGCCCTTCAACCAGTAAATGGATCAGCAACAACATTTTTTTGTGACATCTCCTTCTTCTTCACGTAGTAGTTAGCAGAATTTAGGTAGTGTTGAAGGCTAGACTTCTTACCTTCAGGAGCAGAAGATACTAGTAGTTTTACTTTAGTTAGGCATTTTTAAGAGCACTATATTGGTTGGGACCTAAGAACCTCATGACCTACCTTTCTAAAAAAAAACTCAAAGAAAATAATTTTTAGTCACGAAACCATCGATTTTCAGGTATTCGTGAGTAATGGCTTCCGCTGTTGGTTCCTGTACGAGTTTTACTTACTTTCAACCGTTCTTCGTTCTCTGGTTCCTCTCCACCTATCTTTGCTGATGAAATTACCCGTAACTGAGCTTAGACGTTGCCAAAAGTATAATCACCGAAACTGTGGAAACGAAGACGTTGGGGGGGGGGGGATCACTGAGGTATTGTGGGTATTCAGCGTTGAGCTAAGAACGCTAAGGTCATTGTTAAGACTTACTTCGATGTTACTGGGCAAATTATGGACATCATAGCCTTACAATCATTAAAGACTTGCTATGGTTACGAAAGTTGTCAATATGTACGTTGGCACCACTCTTCCTACCACCAACCGGCTGAACACTATCCAAGCTTTCTGAAATTTCTGGAAAATAAAGGAAATTCCCCCTCTTCTCTCGTACTAATACCAGAAAAGCGCACAAACACGATAATCTTCCATCACGGGACAAGGCTCACCAGCCTCTTCAGTAGTCTTGCACTAATTAAAACGGCGTGATGTCGTTCTGGAACAGCCGTAATAGCTTTTAAACCTTAGAGGAAATTGTCTGATGATGTCAGATAATTTTTCTCATGCTCAATTGGATCGGTAACGCATGAAAATCCATTTCGGGAGGCGATGTAAATGAAATTCTGGTTGAAATTGTAGAAATGGAAAGGGCAATAAATTTAACGATGCTACAGGTTACGTGGAAGAGATGTCGTTGGATTTATTATTGGTTTTATGATTTTCAAAAGCACCGTAGGACAGCCATCATAACGTTATTTTCTATGAGATTTTTTGTGTATCACGGAAATCTTTGCTATGCTCATGAAGCTCTTAAGGCCAGGGGTTTTGATTCTATTCATGGGCTAAAAATCGGTACCTATATTTAGAGTTATACTTAAAAGAGAAAAAGGCTCTCTTCCATGGGAGAAGGATACGGAAAGATGAAGAGTTTTCTTCTTCGAACGTTCAAATATTTGACGGAGCCGAATGTCCATTCGAATTCCTGTTCGAGTACATTATTCGATCCCAAGTAAGCTTGTTATCGACCACCAGCACCTCGTTTTGTTGAGAACACGCCGCTAAATCCGTATTGATGGATTATTTGCCGGTTACTGTTATTGATGAGCTGTCGAACTAGTTATAGATAGCCGAAAAGTAGCCTGTTGGACTGAATTTATCCTTTGTGGGGGTAGGGATATGTATTACACATACCTTTGTACGATAAATATAGCTTACTCAGATATACCTCTAGGATATTCGCCATTTGTTTTTCTTGTTAGCTTCAGTTCAGTAGTTCGTTCTTGGCATACTGAAATCAGATAAAAATTATTCAGTTCAATTAGGGATATGAGAAGAGATTGAAAAATTCGAATATTCGAAAAGGAAATACCCCACAGTTCTTCCCTTCCGTCTTTCTGGGCTCTGATGCCCTCTTTCTTGAATAAGCGATTTCCCATCTTATTCGGATTCGAATAATCGATTCTGAGTACTGCTAATACATTATTTGTCCAGTTATAACAACTCCTGGCCACTGAGTGAAAACAAAGTATAATTATTATTGTTTAGTTTGTTATGCCTTTTTTGGCTGAATCACTTAATCGTGTTGCTTTGAACTATGTTTATCAGTAGAACTTCATCCAGAAAATCCAGGAACCCCAGAAGGTTCCAAGAATTTTTTTCTTTGAGCCCTGACCTGTTGAGCTCGCGCAGGAATAATTTTATCCTCTCTGGGGCACATACGTCTACGTGTTGATACTTATCTGAAGGGTTAGTATGTGTAGCTTACCTACATAGGTATATGTATCAGTTTTGCCTGTATGGGCTTAGACTATAAAAGCGCTGCTTCATCCGGAAAAAGAAACGAAGTACGGAAAGTTCCAGAAAATCTCCAAATCTTCCATACTTGTTGTGTTCATACTGTACTTTCATCCTTCAATTTCATTTTTCCTTCTTCTTCCTTCAATTTCATCCTTTTTGGGGCCGAGATATATGCACAAGTCGTACCCCTCTGAAGGTTACACATAACTTACCTGGGTATACAGGTTGTCGCGCTTGTTCTCCACTCTGGAAGATTTGTTTTGCTGATGCTCTGGATTGTTCTAGTAGCACTACACTATCCAGAAGAATCAGGAAGTCCAGAATTCCAGAAACATCTTTTTCATTGATGCTTCTAGCTGATCAAGGGTCTCTCCACAAACGTGGAAACTCCGCGACTCCTTTTTAGGAGTCCTCCAAGTTTGCAACAGGCACCACTGCCGCCACAAACAGTGCGTGCGCACCACTCGAACTGTCTCCCTCCACTCCTCCGCATCCTCCTCCTCGTCCTCATCTCAAACTTGAATTCGTCCCCGTGTTTTCTTCTTCATGGCCGTGTGTGCGTCGGCCATTGTCTATCAGTTCGTTCGTCCGTCCGTCGTTGTCGTTCCTCCTCCACATCGTTGCGCGCATCGCATCGATCGCTCGCATCTCCCATTGACTGATGTGATGTGTTGGTCAGACGACGAAGCGCGGTGCGCCTTCACAACGCCTTCTGGATGCCAAGAGAATGGCCGCCCAGGTGATGCCGGACTCCTATCCCACGTACGACTCTTTCCGAACCGATCAGGTAAGCGCCGCGTCTGAGAATGCACAACTTGCTTCTGATTTTTCGAAAAAAAATTCAAAGGTGTGTTGGCGAGTTTACAACAAGAATAAATAAAATCTTATAATGCATAAAGGATTTTCTTTTATGGTCATTTGACCCGTCGACTCAAAACGCACTGTCGTTACTCAGCGCACCAATTTTAATTTTTCTGAATTATACTAAGAAGGAATTTTTATTAAATTTATGTTCAACTCGCCCTAAAAAGCGAGTTTGCAGTGAATGGCAGGGCAGAGTAGATGTTACAGATTTCGGATCTGGTGATGGTGAGGGGGGGGGGGGGAGGGAGGTGGGTGGGTAATGTTCGAGAACAAGGTTTAGCCGGTTTCTTCCTTCGACGGGGTTTGTGAAAGGGACCTCGACGGATTGAATGTCTTGGATGTCCAGATTGTGGTTATCCAGGCGAGGTCAAAAGGGATTTCCGAACAATAGATTTATGGGTTACTAGTAAAAAATCAGTATGACGTGAAAGTGTAGAAGAAACATTTCGTGGTGAATGAAAGCAAGGAACCTTTAAAATATTGGAGTGCCTACGTGCTGAGTCAGTTCAGACTCCATTTCCATTTTGCTATTATCCTTAGAATCATTCCGAGTTGTCGAATATTTATTCCTGCATGTCCATGAAAGTTCGCGAGAAGGTCCTGAGTTTCCTGCTCACCCAGAGTGGACGAGATTCTCCAGCAAATTATGTTCGAATTCGCTATCTTCATCATTATCCTTCACTGCTGACTGGGGCGGATCGTCCTCACGAATTACACCCAATTTACCTGGAAAACTCGTCCACTCGGGAAGAACAGCTAGATCGCAATCTCGTCGATAACTTTCATGGACACTGATGTAATAAGCGTAAATATGTGATGCAATAAGTCTAAAAAGTCACTGGATTGTGTGCTTTGTATTCTAAAAACTTATACTACTACTGTACAAGGACCTGACTTAATATTCCTTCCCCTTCAATAGAAAAATACAAAACACCTGCTTTCCGTGATTCTTTTTTTGTTCATGATTTTGTTTGTTTACTTCTGGACACAAAGGCACTGCACTAAGAAATGTCATAGATTGCGGTTATAGAACAAGCATACGATCTGCACAACGGAACAAAGAAAAACAAAAACTACGTAGAGTAAGCACTCACGAGTGTCCCTCAGACAAGTTTTGGAGGAAAATTAGGAATTTATGAATCATCGGATGAGATAGCACGTTTCAACAGACGTAAAGCGTCCTTAGTGTCCTTAGGCCTAACCGCAGAGGGATTACTATGCAGTACTCCGTTTTGCAATTCCCAAATACCAGTATTTTTCAATTTGTATCTCTGATTACAACGCTTAAGCTGTGCCGTAAAGGTTTCCTTTCAAATGTTAAGGAATATAGGGTAAATGAGGAAGGGTAGATGAAATACTCATTAAGAGCAAAGAAAAGCTGAAATTATGATAGGCGAGAAACTTTGTCAGCTATGGGTAAACTCAAGTCAGTGGCGGGATCCATGAAAACCACGGGAACTCTGCCTACTACTCGCTGTTTTGAAAAGAACGAGTTATCTGGGTAAAAACTGGGTGTCTGGGTACGCTCTATTCGAGACCTATAGTTTGTCCGAGATATAGTTATGGTAAAGACAGCTAGTTACTGAGAATTTACACCTCTGGCGACTATGACCGTCAAGACCCTGGATGCATCATTGAGATCACCCAGGGTAAACCTACTGACTTCCATGTTAACGGCAGTTTTGTATGGTGTGAATAAGTTCACCTTGGGTAATCTCAATGATGGATGGGGTCCCACATAGCGTTCTGATCGGAGAATTGGGTTAATGGAGAGTTACCCTTACCAAGGGCTCATGAGTGTTCATATCCAGGCCGTCCTCCTGCATGTGTTACGCCTTCTAGATCGTCCTTCTCGATCTTCTTTTCCTCCCCACTAGGAAAAGACGTGGGTTACGGTATCCATGAGATTTCTCCTCTGGTTCGATCGTTGGTGGTTAATTTTAATTACCCACGCGCCGCTTTCTTTTGGCGACAGTATTAGTGGAAATAATGAATTGGGTCCAATTTAACCTCGTGGTATCATAGCAATGATTTAATAATAATAGCAGCAATTTCATCGTTAGCTCCTTTAAGGGATTTGGGTGTGTTCCTGGTGAGAGAGCCGTCTAATCAATGCGATTTGCAATTTTATCAGTCTAAATGGTGGCCGGCCGACGAACAACGAGCGCACAATAGGCGCGCAATTTATTCATAGCTATGCTTCTCACTGCACAACAATACTGGGCGGGGGGGGGGGGGGATAACGCCATTTTGCGGACCTTGGACGTATGGCTGAAATGTGAGAGGGGTGTGAGAGTAGGGGTGTTTCAGAGTTCGTTTCAAACTACGAGCATTTTTAGGGTCTTCCCATTTCAAATGGCAGTTCGATCTCGACTCTGGACATATCCGGAGGCACACAACAGGCGCCGAATAGCGTGTTACGGGTGATCATCGAGAATATGATCTACCCGGTTACGTTGGACGTCCTGCATACGGTAAGTGTTACTGTAATCGCTTACTGACTACTATAGATGCTTACTTCTTACTGAGTTTCGCTAGTCAACGTGGTACGTATATAACTGACTGACGACTGACACGCACACAAACACTCAGAGCATGACGTCGCGAAGCCGGCGGCGCGAGATTTGAATCCGCTTTTTCTCTCGTTCAACGACTGGGTCATCCATGAAGTTTTCTACCTACTCCTTTACCTTAGTTTTTACAAGTTTCCGAGAAAAAAAAACTAGTAGTGCAAATGTCATCAATTTCCTGGATCAAAAGTTGTACTCTTACAATTTCCTGCTAGTTTCTCCAGCAATTTTCGCTCTGCTCTTTGGAAATGAAGCAACAGCTGCAGTATCACATTCAGAAAAACTTTTCATTAAAGATTGAAATTTCGACACCCCTTCTAAACACGGAAGGAAACATATCCCTTAAAAGGAGATTAATTGGACGAAACGGGAAACTTTTCACAATTTTTACTTCTTCCTTTTACTTGATATTTGACTAGATTATGAGATACCCCATACCCCTCCCTCCACTCCCAGGAAAAACTCGGAGGAAAACTCCTAAAGGATTTTGAAAATGAACAAGAATTAGCCGCATTCAAATGATGCGCTTGTCTTTGGGCTAGTTCCCCTCTCTTCCCTGCTCCCCAGTTACTTCCGGTTTTCGAATACCAGTTTCTCTGGATCTATAAGCTCCGGGAATTCAATTTCCTTGCTTAATTGCTCCATAACTGAGAAAGGCTTCGACATTTTCGTGGCCATTAAGTGGTCTCTAAGCTTTTCTATAGGAAATTACAGCTTAAAAACATGGATTGGATGGATTTCTATTAGTTTCAAGGTCAGAAGCTGCAAAGGATGAGGGCAGGTCTCTTGTACATCCTAGAATATTCTAGAAATCATTAAATCAAATTTCCGAAACTTTCCAGAAAGGGCTTTCGGCTGCCTATTGAGCAATAGCGGTATGTTCGCGGAAGATTATTTTTTCTCAACAAATTTTTTTTCCATAGGTAAGGAGCGATGGGGATAGTTTATACGGTCTTATGCTGGACTCCGTCTTACGGGATTTCATTCTTATCCTTCTCTGGTAGTGCAAACTTTTAACTAGCAAATCGTTGTCGACAAGCTCAACGTCATCATGCCACCCAGAACCAAATTGTCTACAAGCTTTTCTTCTGACAACTTGTCTTCAAGGAAGTGCAAAACCAAGTTGTCGACAAGCTTTTGGAAAAGCATGTTTAAGATGCGATCAGAAACTTGCTCGCCAAATGCTTGTCGACAAGTTGTTTTTGGGGTTCTGAGTGCCACTCGCAATATCTCATCCGTTATATTTACTCATGATGAAATTATTCTTGTATAAACGGTGGGATTGTTGTTACTTTCACCATGCTCCATAGTTCTATGTGTTTTAGTAAGAAGTATAGTTGTAAGAGTAAGTAAATAAGTAGGAAGGGTAAGGTTTAGTAAGAGTCCTAGCGCGAATTTTTGTCTGGTAAGCAAATAAAAAATGAGGATAAAATTTGTTTTTTTTTTGCTTCTATCTAGGTCTTTGGTTAGGACAGTAAGAGGCATTAATTAGGTTAGAAAAATTTGACAATTCAGAACAATCCAAGTGGGTACCGTGGCCGGTTAAACATTCATTTTAACTGAAACTTCAAAGTTCTTGAGAAAATAGAGGATTTCCATAGTATCCATTGCTCCTTGTACGTAGATTGGGCGATGAAAACTTCGTGGATGACTGGTCGGTGCAGTGCAGTGGCAAGTCGTGACGAGGAGTGCGCTGGCGCCGTAGCCTATCATACTTTCACCTACCTATTTGTACCGTCGTTTCTCTGCTCTGTTCACACCCCTTTCCTATTCTAGCTCTTCTCTCGCTATGGCAAAGTGCTGAGGATCATAACATTCAACAAGAATAGTGAGTCACTTCCGTCCTTTCTTCCTTCCTTACTGTTCTCACTTTTATTTCTATGGATTTCCGCCAGTTTCATTTCATTTCTGTGTTCCACGCGGGCTTTCAACGCAGGCTATAATAACGGTGTGCTGCTTTCCCGTGTGTAGGACCGCGTGTTTATGTACTGGTCCGCCGCGAGCTGATCGCGTCCTTAGTTCGGCTATCGCTTGTCCACTTGCAGACACCTTCCAAGCACTGGTGCAGATCAGCGAGGCGAACGCCGCTCAACTCGCCAAACAGAACCTCGAGAACCAAAATGTCTACAACGGGTAGGACCTCCGTCAAACTCTTCGGTACTTCCGCAGTAAACCTGACTTGTTATAGGTGCTGTACGTTGCGTATCGACTACAGCAAATTGAGTACACTCAATGTGAAGTACAACAACGACAAAAGTCGCGACTATACTAATCCTAACCTGCCTTCCGGAGAGATCAGCCTCGAGCAACAACTCGGACTGGGTACGTTTTACCACAAGTTACTCGAGCAGCCACTGACTCTAGGTATGTGTTGCTACGAATTGCTAGCGTTTTTTTTCTGAGGCATGGCACCCTTAGAAAAGTTGCTCCCTAGGGTTTAATGGCAAGCTCATTGTGCTGCCATCCTCATATAACACACACTCTGCTCTCAAAGAACCGATAGTGCCGCACTACATTTTCGTAATACTCTACATTTCTTTTCATTCATTTACGTAATACTACTACTAATCAAAATTGTATGCTCTTTATTCTTTTTACGTTCTCCCAAAAAGTCTGTATGAAATGCATTAGCAAAAAATGTAGGATTCCTGAGGGGAGGGGGGGATGATCTTAGTAGGACATACCTTCTCCTAGGGCTCTCATGCTGCTCAGGCTACATTCCTTCAAACCCGAGTGGTTTAGCCGATAAGAAGGAGAGACCCTGATCGCACGATCCTATAGACTCTTTTGGAATCTAATAGTCCCACTCAAGCCCTTTTAGGCCCGGATGCATAGTTGAGATTACCCACGGTATACAAGTTAAAATAATTCACCCAAATTCACCCTTTACCAAACACCCATCAGAAATGTCTACCCCGTACGTGACGTTGTTCATTTATGGCTACCGATGTGTAACTGTTGTAATGGATATTATCCACTCTTTCCATGATGCAGGCAAGCTGTAACCATTGGGTAAGACGTAAGCTTCAGTTTACCCATGTGTCAGTGGCAGGTTATTAGCAATGTTGAAGTTCACTCTACTTAACAAACCCTCCCTTCTGTGTATTGATAAGTACGATCTCCGAATTTCGCGCCATCTCTTTAAATTGTTCATTACTTCATAGTAAACTAATGGGATCCACAGCAATAAATGATTTCAAGTCCTGTGGCTGTGACAGTGTTGACACAAGGCAGTCGTCCTCGTACTTTCTGCAGGTGTTCGAGACTTACGCACTCACGCAGTCCGTACGGGTGTTCCTTGTACTTCCCGGCTTCATGGAATTCTTGTTTAAAAATCTCATTTTTGCTTCCTTACGATCAAAAAATAATCGTGGAATTTCCCACTCACTGCGGGAAAACCTCACTGCCTCAGATAAGGTTACAGTCATTTCTCTAGCTATACTTCCATCTCGAAGGCTGGATAGATTAGCAGTTTCTCAACATACATATAGAGCTGTAAAAGCTTTCATAACGTTTTTTTTTTGGTTGAACACAGTCACGGAAATTTGAGAATTCATGTGCATGTAGCTTTTTTTCTAGATTTTTTTCTTTCCCTGTTCGACACGTATTCAGTCGTTATTGCTGCTTTTCCATAAGCTGAAATTTAATACAACAAATAAATCTGAAGCGCTTCTGGTTCAAATGCATAGGCGGTTGTGGATTTCGTGTTTTGTTTACACCATACCATCAATAGGGAGCGCGGGGGGGGAGGGTAGGGGGTGCAAACGAATGACCTCAGCTTTGAACGGACATATTGAGATAGATGTCAGGCGTCACGAAAGTGCCAGTTCTGCTTAAGTGAGCACGAGTTTAGCTCAGATTCAGATGCCAGTTCTTGCCTCAAACTGGATCTCTCGCCTTATCAGACGCTGTGGAATGCTGCCTCAAAAAATCACTATCATATCGTTAGATTATCACTTATCTATCATTCCATGCTCGCACTAAGATCTAAGATAAGAAAAAATTCAATTACAGCTACACCCGCTTCCCATAATTGAGACGTCTATTTCGACATCCATATTCCATCTAAGTGGCCAAGTGCAAAAGATTGTCCTGCCCATGCCTGCCAATCTATTTTCCTCCCAACGTTAACTAGATTTCAATTACTTCTGCAATTTTGCAGGAATTCCTGGCCTGCAGTCATTACTACCGACGGCTTCTCCCTACTCGTTCGCGTTCGGTGCCAATCCTGCCACGACGTTCATACCTCCGACACTAAGCGCAGGTATTTTTTTTCAAAACTTTTACTGCTTATGTGGGGTATTAGTGTATTAAGTTATAATGGCCGAAAAACATATTTTCTTCAGATGCGACAGCACTCTCGCAGTACTTGCCGTCGTTGGGAGCACTCGGTGGCGCCGTCGGTGGCCTCACACCCTCATCGCTCACTTCGCTTCGATTCCCTGTGAACATCCTTAGCATCACATCGGTCGTGCTAGTCTCGAATTTAGATGAAAACGTGGGTGTTTCAATGGAGTTTTTGGAAATCTGACTTTTAAAATTTCATATTTTACACATTAAATTTTGAAACTTTTTTTTCTTTTCAGAAAGTGTCGCCCGACGCACTCTTCACATTATTCGGTGAGTCCTCAACCTTTCAAGAACATTTATTAACAGGTCTATTTGCGGACATTTCTCCTGACGTAGAAATCATGTCAAGTGAAATGTTCGACGTTTTTGAGAAGGCAGAATGAACATGTTCTTCGTGCTCAATATTGAGGGGAATTCCCCAACTTATAGCAAAGATTCACTAAGTTAATTCAAATCAAAGCATCATTTCAGGGGTGTATGGCGATGTAGTACGTGTTAAGATTCTCTATAACAAGAAGGATAATGCCTTGATACAGTATTCCGAGCCGCAACAGGCACAATTAGGTAAGTTTTTTGCGTCGTAGGTTGCTATTTATTCCTTTCTTTTCGAGCCAGTATTGACGATCGTCTAACAAACTATTTATCTACACATAAACGTCACAATGTAGTACAATGAGGAACAGAAACAATCTTTTGAAGTAGCAATACAGATTCTATGATCGAATGTAGGGCTTTTATCCGAAGACTGTAGGCTCTCAGGCATGAAATCCGCTACTTTTATCGCCGGGAACAGTATTGGACAGGTTTCCATGAAATGCTTCAGTAGCGGAAGGTTACTTATATGAGCTGAACTTCGTCTCCTACCATAACTATTTCTCCTAATACTCTGTACTTAGGAAATGACAAACTGAAGAATTTGAAAGGATATTCCAGCAATTCCGAAATGAATATTTCGTTCTACCAGTGGTTTTCCATACCCAAATAAAGTTTGGAAAAGTGATTTTCTGATTTTCCGTTCCCAGAAAATTTCCAGAAAATCCTGCCCCCCCCCCCCCTTCAACGAATACATTTATTTGTAAGAAATTAAGCTTCCATGTAAAAACCTTGAAACGTTTCGCTGATTCAGAGGACAATTCCTACTCAGTTGCCGTTATAGCTGCCGTTTTTTTTTTCCTCAAAGGCATTCGCTTTCAATGAATTTTCCGAAACGGGGTTTCAGTTTTCCGCTTTTTTTTTCTGAACAGGAAAGGTATGTCGACTCTCGAAATCTTTAGAAATCTTTACTACTATTTTCCACATCCATATCCCTTTCCCAAATCTAGCTAGTACCAGCGATTTTTTTTTTGAAAAGGATCTCGTTGCCGACTGAGGATAGTCAGGGTTTCACTGTCCTTATGTAATTCTGTACCTCAGTAGTAAGATGCTTGGATCGGGTATTCGATTCCCAAAGTTCGCAGAGAACTCCCGCCCCAACAGGTTTTAAGTGTGCTGCTAATTTTATAGGGAACAGCTAGGAAAACCCTTTTCATTTGTTCATGTTCTTTTTTTTGTTGTTCCTGCAGTCCTACTACATAGTCAATTCGTTGTCCCTTGAAAACTACTAAACGGCCACCCTAGTCTTCGTCCAGATTACGGAAACGAAATTTGTGGTGTACGGCTGGGTCATCAATCATTTCTGATTCAGCTATGCAACATCTGGACAAAATCCGTTGGCACGACCGAGTGATACGAGTTGCCCCGTCGAAGCACAACAACGTGCAGTTGCCAAAAGAAGGTAAAAATTTACATATTTGAGCTCTATATACCCGTGCTTTTTTTTTACCAGTATCCCGCTATCCAGGGAAATAACATCGTAACTCAGCTTTTTAGGCTTCTTTATCCTTGATCCAGTAATTTTACACCCTTTTCAGGTCAACCGGATGCGGGTCTTACGAGGGATTACTCCCACTCTCCTCTGCACCGTTTCAAGAAGCCGGGCAGCAAGAACTACATGAACATCTACCCACCCTAGCTGTACCCTGCATCTCTCCAACATTCCGCCGAACATCTCCGAAGAGACGCTGACGGAGGCCTTCGAGCAGAACGGTTTCCAAGTGAAGGCATTCAAGTTCTTCCCGTGAGTCTGCCCACTTTCTCTTGCGGTAGTCCCGCAGAAAAAATGTGTCGAGTTTTCAGGAAGGACCACAAGATGGCGTTGTGTCAGTTGGAGGATGTGGAGACGGCCATCGACGCGCTGATCGCCATGCACAACCATAAACTTGCCGAGAACGCTCATCTGCGGGTCTCGTTCTCCAAATCCGGAATCTAGTCGCCGTCGCCGGCCGGCAGCCTCAGCTAGCTGTGTCGTGCAGGCGTTGTCATGGTCACACACAGAACTTTGTTAGTCTTTTGTCATTGTCACACATACCCACACACATTTGTCACAGTTGTGCCCGTTCACCCGTCGACCAAAGGTTCGTGAAATGGGGGAGCTAGGAGCGTGTAGATCCGGTGCTAATATTGTTATTGCTATTTACTAACCAGAAACAAACAACGACAAAGGGGTTAAACCCCACATCATACGGTAATACCGTAATAACCCAACGTATAACCCTTCATCATCATTCAATCACATCATCATGTATGTTGCTCTTTCGCGCGCACGCACGCGCATGTGTCGCTCGTCGACGCACGCGCGCGCATGCATCGCACTAAACAAAAAACTTCGTTTGTGAGACGAGTACGAGCGGATCATGCCATGCCATATATAAATTATTATTGCAGATCAAATCCTGTGATACCCTCCACATCTCTCTCTATATACGTTACGTATATATGTTTGTGTGTAATTGCACCATATGCTCTCATCTCCTGAACTGTCTAATTCTTATCGCTCTCCTCACTAACTGTGCTCTCTATTCCTTTGCTCTGCTCTACTATGCTCTGAACCGTTCTCCACCCACACAGCTCTCCACCTACCCCCCGTACGTACTGTCACCTCTTAACTCCCAGTTGTCACCTTCCCTCTTTGAGATTCAGCCGGTCTAGTTTCAACTTTTGTTGGGGAACGAATTGCTGGAGGGGTACTGTAGCCTACCGTATCGAGTCAATGGATGCAGCTTTGTTCCATGCAGCTGTGTGCTACCGTAATCAGCCACGCTGAGCATGTTAGGGTTACCCTGTGCAGGGTAATACTAGTCATTACATTGCAGCTTCTCACGGTAACTGTGCCCCCTACATAGCGAAAAATCAGAATTCCGCCTCCGTTAACCCGACCAATCACTGCGTAGGGCCCGTAAGCTATTGGCCAATCACAGCACTACGGCGTCGACCAATCACAGGACTAGTGCAGGATCATTAAGCTGAAACTGCGATCTTACTCTATGTGGCCTAGGGATGCTGAAAAGCCTGCTTTTTAATTCTAGTCCCGAATGAGAGCTGGTCCTAACACGCACCAAACCTAGGCTGGTATTCATGATATGATAACCAAGGTGACCAAGGTAGCCACAGATAGTTGGCTTGATGGTTATCGTAAAGAGTATGTAGTGTTAGGAGACGCAGGATGCGAAAGTTGGTCTGCTAGCTTAGTTTCGCTGGGTCATGTGTTCATGAATCATAACCCAAGTATTCGGAATTTTTGAGGGTTATTCGTACACCTTACCCAACATTTGCGCTCCTTATTTTGAATTTCAGGGTAAGGTCAAGGTTCGTATCCAGACCCGTACCAAAGGATTCTTACTTGTGCCAATTTTTGTGATAGTTGTCCCAGACTTGCTGGATTTACCAAACGTACATATTTATTTATTAAGTATCAAATGTCAAGGGTTATATAGCGCATGGAACCATTTTTAGGTAAAATTTATCCCAATCCCAGCTGCTTGAGAAATCACCATAGGGAAAAGTCCCCAATTAGACCGAAGCTGTGTTCGAATCGACTGGAAATTGCCTCTTGGAACCTCAAAAAACTACAGTATGCTACAGTAACCTATCCTCAGTCGCGTCCCCACAATACACATTCTCAGAGTGTTCGAGTCGTGTCGTGTCCTAGTATTATTTGTGTATGTAGCCACACATATAATCTAATGTATGTTTCAGACGCATTTCTTTAAATTCCGAGAATGCATACATATCCTGCGTCGGCGCGGGCCCGCCGCCCCGTTCGCCGGGCGCGCGCGGGCCTGTAGCCCTCACCCCGCTTCTAGACGTATTTTTTGTTATGTTTCGTGTATTTGTTTCGTTGTTTCACTGTGTTGCTACAACGCGGACAGCGTGTTCTCTGAGCTTTACCAACACTCCACATCACACATCGCACTTCCCACTCTCTATTTCCGCGCATATCACTCGCATATCGTTCGCATATCGTGCGCATATCCAACGCATATCGTGCGCAGAACGCTGGCGGGGTTGTTTCCAACATAATCACACACTATTTTTTCTGTTTTTCGGTGAGATTATTTCTTTACTCTGAAGCTTTCTTCATTGCACCTGCATTTTAGTGGATTCGTTAGTTATTGTAAACGTCCGCGATCCTGATTTACACACTTTCTGTAAATTGACGTCGTCGACCTCTTCGAGAAAAGAGTCAGGATCGCTGGTGTGAATTCTACTGTTCGCTTCTCTATTTCTAACACACATTTTCCTTCCTTAGAAGATGATGTTGTCTCGATTTGAGAAGATGTTCAGGTGAAATTTCGTATTGTAATTATTTTTTTTGAAGTATAGATTTATTGCTGTGATATAAACACGTGAGGTGTAGATCGTTGTTTGTACAGTTGTAAGTGGAAATTCCATTCATCATTTTGGCAAGGTGATCAGGCTGACGGTTGTGCACTTGGCAGGTCAAGCTTCCGTCGAAGATATCGCACTTTGGATTTGACGATATCCCAGGCGAAGTAGCAACCGGTGAGGGTCCGACTGCCGTTCGCTGCGTTGCGGAACGCGTCGCGTGTGTGTAGGAGGCGTGTATTTGCCCAGAGTACTGTATCGCCTGAAGAATATCAATTGTTGCGTTGCATCATAATTTAAATGTAGTGACATCATGTATTGATAATCGAAGTGAAAGTAATTTGTATAATTATGGGTTCTGTACCTTCCAAATTACCCAGGATACAGCAGAAAAACGTAGGGATGCAGATATTGTCTGGATGATCAACAAATCAATGAATCAACATGTGGGAAATGGATATGGTTCACTGCTGCTCCGCCAAAAACTTCAATATAGCCAAGAACACCATTGAAAATGAAAAAAATTGTATTTCAAACCTAACAGTGGCGGTTGAAGCCAGTATGAGGGAGAGGGACATGGGAAAATAATAGTCTCCGCAGAAAAGAGTTCGATGAACTGCAATTTCAATAATTGCAGGAATTGAGATAGATTTCAAATTTAAAAGTTTTAAAATAAGTATTCATTGCCGGATGCAGCAGCGGCAAGCCAGAGGGCGTGGGGAAAAGGTGGCAACTCTGACACTGCGGGAACTCGGATGGGGTGATAAAAATACGCCAAAGAAAGTTTGAATATCAAGTAACTGCTACCAGTCATTTGAAAAATAATAACAGAAATAAATAGATGAAAGTTAAAAGAACACAAATGCAAATCCTTCTGTTTTATAAAGCAATTTCGGAGATATGGCGACACATTCTCGAGGGTAGGGGGTGGGGACCCCCTGCGTCCACACCTGGTATTCATCGGGTAATAATAAGAATAAACAAAGACTATCACAGGACTTCCACATGCTCTACAAATTTTCATTTTAAAATTTAATCTATTTAATTTAAACCAATCTTATTCCCTCCTCACCTCTGTTTAATCAAAATTCCACTTTTTCTGAGCGATAGAAGACAAAGACATCGGTATCCATGCACGCACCTTTCAATGACGACCGAACACATTTAAAAATTTTACTTTTGAGGGCACTGGTTTTCTAGGTGAGCAGACAGATTATGGAACACTCACGGCTAGAGTACATACTTAATGTTAGGTGTGGAAATGGGGGTAAACTTGGTCTCATGACCCCTTCTTTATCTCAGTCCCCCGTACATATTACACTCCAAACTTAGGCCACAGAAATATTCGTCATTGGGATATACGCACTATATGTGCAAGTTCATGGTAACTACCTCTAAGATCCTTGGACGAAATCTGTCCACTGTACACACATAGTTATAGGGTCACACCACCTACCGTTTTCCAGAGCGAACTTGAGAACATTTCTGTCTTGATAGCAGTAGTCTGTGAACGTCTTCAGCGCCCTGCAGAAGAAATCATTTAGAAGGAAAAACAAATACTCGAAAGAACAAAACAACCAATGCGGTGTACAGCCAATCAATAGGCACTGTATTACCTTGCAGAAAATGCAAAGAGACGAATCCACATATTCTTTTTGTTCTTTTAAGATTGGTCCGTCACTGTCCAAACGGTTCCTTTCCTTTCTTTTCTTCAAGAGAAAAGGAATAAAACGCAAGTACGACCTTTTCTCGGAACATCACTTGTGTTTCTTCATTTTTCGTTTAGTTTATTATACAGGTACATATGACCTTATGAACTACCTTAAAATTTGAAAAATTAGCTTTTCATAATGGGATATGTACCTGTAAATATCCTGAATCTTCTCCGGACTGCAGTCATAGAACCAACTCCTCATAGCGTTGCCGAACTGGATCTTGATCACCCGACCTTTCTCATCCAACCTGAAGATATAATAATACACTCTGCTAAAGATGAAAGCCAGAACCTATGAGGTTAAAGTTTGAAAACTTGGGGAACATTCTCAATCGCTGAGGACTACTCACTTAATGGTACGATGGCGAGCGCACATGTTGTAGTCGAACTTCCTCGGCCTGCCATCAGGTCCATCATGGACGTCAAAGCCTTCCTCGATGAATTCCAGCGAGTGTTTGGTAAGAATGTCAAACACTTCGGGTTTTTCTCTGCGCAGCTGAAAGTGCCGCATTACTCGTGTGTGCTCGTTTTCATGGAACTTGATAAAATTGCTGTTAAGAAGCTGCTCTAAAGTATGCCAGGACGGGTTTCCTGAAAGTGAATTGAAACAAAATTGTGTCCTACGAAGCTGATATTGACGAGAAGTCTTTGAAATAATTGTACTGTTTCTGAAATCCTGCAGTTTCACCATCCACATGAAATCTATTTTGCTTTTTGTAAATAAACAAATAAACTTATTGAAAAGCAGTTGATATGTACTTTCCATTTTCTACGAGTAGGTTTCACTTTTGTTCGGGTACCAGAAAACGGTCACTCAAAAGGACTGACCTGTTCAGCAACATGGAAGCCGTCGACGAACAAGCTGTTACCGCCCTCTTCTGCCCTTCGGATCATGTGGAGCATTTGGAGCTAAGAAATTTTTTTATGAAGTAGTATTTACTTCTAACAAAATTGAATCGCCAAAAAAGGTCCAGAAAGGGATTTCCACCTGTGGAGGATGGGAGAGCGAGGGGAAATCCGTGTGAAATGGTAGTCCGCCATCTGATGCATACGCTTTATTGCTAGCATCTGGTTTTGTTGAAACTTCGAATACTTTTCTGAAACAATCAAGAAGGACTCCACTTGCAATAGTGAAGATATTACAGCAGATTATTAAGAGGTGAAGGAACAAAGATAGTAAAACCTTCAAGTGAGAAGCAATGAGATTTGGTTTTCCTTGACTGCGCGCAATCTCAATCGAAAATGGACGCGCTGTAATTTTTGAAAAATGGAACATATGAGCGCAATGTTAGAGATTGCAATTTTGTCATGGTATGACCGAGCTTGATTTGTGTAAATATTCAAAAGGTTGAAAATAAGTAGCGAATATTACATAGATGGAGCAATAATAGAAGTTGAGCGCACGAATTCGTGCAGAAACTGCAGAATCTTGAATTTAATGGCTCGGAATCCAGCTGAAATTAGGAATTCCTGGATGGTTGAAAATTGAGAAGTCTGAATTTTGGCTAAACTGTGGTAAAAAAAGAAAGGAGAACTTATCACATACACCATATTTTCTCTTAAAATTCATACAGAAGGGCTTTAAGGAAAAAGAGATTTCAGATTCAAAAATGACGGTTTCAAATGTGCAGGCTTTGCAGAACAAGATCATAAAAGTTGCCAAAAAAATTGTTGACGTAATTGGATATACGCCGCTATTAGATATCTGAATTATCATTCACGAAAATGTGCAACTGTTTTCATGGTAGCGATAGATAGGACCGAATGGGAGTGGGAAGTGCTTGCAAGAGCAATGTCAGCGTTGAACCTTGCCAGCGAACGTTCGCATAGAATTCCTCACAGTCCGATGTAAAAATCGTTAAATTTCGTATGTGATGCAGGGAGAAATCATACTCTCAAGACAACACCCACGATAATCAAGGCTATGAGGGAAAACGTGGAAGACATCAGCCATCGAGCTGAATTCTTCAACTCCGTTGGTTCCTCCCGTCCATGTATACGTACTTTTCCGACTTTTGGGCGCTGCATCGACAGAGGAGAAATGAGGACAAAATAAAGAGAAGCAAGAGACGGAACTCCTCCTCTTGGAATCCAAAAGAAAAACAGCTGATGATTGATGCTGTCGCGCTTCAGAACTTCTGTTTATCATATCTTGTGGAAGTTGGAGTCTACGACAGCACTTCCGAGCACAGCTTTTGTCCCTAAGTTCGTTACCGACGGATTAGTTCGTCGGTAACAGTCAGAAACTTTGGGAATGGATGAAGTAAAATGTAAAAGCACCTATCGAAAGTGTTGACCTTCTGATTCCAAATATCTGTATGAAAATTATGTTTAACATAGACAAAATGGCACTACTAAATACGTATATCACCTGTGGGTTACATCAGTTGAAAATGAGCGTGAATTTTCTGCAGGCATGCAATTCTTGCAGCTAAACTTCTCATTTGGACTCTTCACTACACAGTGATCACCATCGTTCCCCATATGGGTATGATCGGCGCTGGTGGAGCAAGCTTCGAAGTTATTGGGTTGTTCGGAAAGTAATTGGGATTTTTGGGCGTTGCAAAAAAACTTTTATTTTCTGATAATGAAAGAACATTAAGCAATGATATATTTTCTTTTTTGTTCGATTACCTTTTGCCACTTTTCTGGTAATTTCATAATTCCTATCTCATAGAACTTCTGGTCTTTTTCGTCAAAAAACTAAGCTGCATAAGATTTGATATCCTCATCTTCGGTAAAGATTTTCCCATTCAAGTAGTTCAGCAACGATCGAAATATCTAGTACTCAAATAGCGGAAGATCAGGGCTATATGGTGGATGCAACATCAACTCCCATCAAGCTCCAGTTATTTTTGCTGAGTCGTCAAAGATGTAGGCGGCATAACATTGTCTTGGTGAAACACAACTCCTTCGGGGCTACGAAGGTGTGATATGTTTTGAGGTGCTTCCAAGTAACCAAAATGTCAAATCGGATCTCTTCTTTCGACAACTGGTGAAACTGCATGCATCGATCCTTAAAAACCGACCAGAATTGGCGATTTGCAAAGGAGTGGTCTTCCACCAAGGCTATGCCGGATCGCATACATCTTTAGCGTCTCGGTAAGAATCATTGGTGCTTGGCTGTTGCATCTACCACATAGCGCTGATCTTGCGCCATCTAACCACCACTTAATTCGATCCATGCAGAACTATTTGAATGGGAAAACCTTTACCGAAGATGAGGACATCAAATCCCATGTAGCCCAGCTTTTCTATTTTCTCTTTGAAAAAGACCAGAAATTCTGCGAGACAGGAATTATGAAATTACCAGATGTATGGCAAAAGGTAGTCGAACAATATAGAAAATATATCATTGCTTAATGTTCTTTCATTATGAGAAAATAAAAGTTTTTTGCAATGCCCAAAAATCCCAATTACTTTCCGAACAACCCAATATCAGTTTTAGCGAAGTTACAAAATTTGAATACCTACGTGTACACTACATAGATATGGAGGGAACAAATGTAGTTTATACCAAATTGAATATAGGTTAAGAAGAGAATATTGTTTGCACACGGCTACACAACTCCGGTCAAGGTATCATCTATGACTAACGAGCCCCTGAATGTGAACTGCCGGCGATAATTTTTTTCCTAAATTTCCCATCTTCATCAGTACAACTTTTTTTAGATCGTTCACCAGCAGTTGAACATATTTTTCCTTCCCGACACCTTTACAATGCCATGTTGGTAGTATGCCTAAAAATCTCGCCTATCGTATTTTTTCTGATTTTTTCCCATTTTTTTCTGCATGAATATTAATGTAGTGCGCATTTGGCATGGGGTTACATGTCCAGCAGAAAAGTGCATTCGCGTATGATGTCCTTTCAAAGTTCACACTAACTTTTGAATTGAGAGGAAATAGTGGGGAGCTGCGGGTGATTTTTAATTTGGTTCCTAAGTTGGAGAGGTTACAATGCAGATGCACAGAAAGCTCGATTTGCATTCTGCTGGCCGCACATTCAAGAGAGCCCTTACCCAAAATGAGTGTTATGAATGAGTCCAATCCTCTCTCCAATGTCAGGAACAGCTCTTCGCGTTCCTGTAGGACCGTTCTGGATCACTGCTATACCGTCCATGCATACTGCCTCGAGGAAATCGTGTAGAGTCTGAAATGGAGCCTTGCTGGAGTGGTGGAAATGCAAGGATAAGAAAAAACAAAAATGAAGGAGCACTGCCGTAGCTGCAGTACCTTATCATCGTTCATCACTTCGTTGTGGTCAAATTTTTTCAGCCTGCTCTCAATCTCATCTTTGCCCCATGTCCTCTCTGGAAAAAGGTAAACTCGTCGTCTATGATCAGCCGCTTTCTCGTCCGATGGATTTCGGATGCGTAACCAGGTAGAGTCGAATCTAAACTACAGGGACGATGTTTCCTGTTCGAAAGGTATTATTGGTGGTGGATTACTTAAAATCGTTCCCTACAGATTGCGTAGCAGGATTCATACAGGATAAAAATATGGACTGCCTATAGGGATCATTTCCTTACTCACCTTGACTGAGTGTCCTCCCAATCAATGACGAGCTTATCATTTTCCAGGCGAACATCCTTTGGAGACTGCTCCACATCGAATTCATTCATCGTGAGATTGCTGAATTTCTTGTTTTGATTGTATTAATATTTTTTCTTACGGAAGAATGGATTCTCTGTGTATCAAAAACATGTGTTTACTCGCCATAACTTTTATGGAAAGGTTTTAGTGTTAAATGTAATAGAGACTGATGCCATAGGCTGAATCTTTGTTTATTTATCTATTTATCAGAAGTACACTGATGGTGCTCCATACACCATATGAGTAGGAAAAACACAACACAGAACTACACGAAAACAAAATAAATGTTTTCAAAAAAGTCCCGAATTTTGGGAGTTCCATCTTCTGTGAACGTGTCCATAAAAAGATTTCTTCAGGAAAAAGTTGACACTACAGCAACTTATGAATTTTTTGTAGAGCAAATCCATGTGTCTTACCGCCGGAAAGTAGGAAAATTTGTGCCTGTTTTCGATAAAAGGTTGAGTATCCTAAGGGCAAATTCCTACAAGGGAACTTCTTATCGCTCCGTGAACCCAGTTCTTATTTACTCGTACTCCTAATAACCGCAGCCCATGATAGTATCAGTAGTCTTTGAAGAAATACGCAAGTAACATATAGAAAATGATGTTTTCAAGGAAAGGTTTCATACCGAGCAATCATGGCAGGTCCAACTGAATAGGTGACAGGATCCGGCGAGCAGTCCCTCAGCCAAATCACTGGGAATCTCCCTTTCATTCCTAGAAAGAAAACTGAGAATCAAGAAACCTGCACCTTATCAGAACGCTATATTCCAGATCTTCTGAAGTGTTAAAGAGCAAAGACTAACGAAGAGGCCGTAAATAAAACGGTATTATAAGATCATTTGTAAAATCAGTCATTTGCATATATTAATAGACGTATACGTACCATACATCTAGCAATGCTGAATTCAAGACTACTTTCAGTTCAGACTACTTCCATTTCCATAATTTAATAGCTAAACATCAGGAGGATACGAAAAACCATGAGATAAATGAAATAAAAATTAATTAAAATAAAGATACGACGCAACGACATGTACCTCAGACAAACTGTCGAAGGGAAGCAGAAAGGGAACTCGATCTTATGATGAAGAAGCGAGAGACGCAGAGATGAAAAGACTCGGAAGGACCGCAGCACCTATTTATTTGGAAGGAACGCAGCAGGAAACTGGAAAAACCACTGTTCACCTTCTTCGGTTTTCTTCTACGGTCCTTTCGAAAATTTGTCTGAGTTCGAATCTTTTCGGACATTTTGTTCGGAAGAAAAATTTTCGTCGAGAATAATATGGAAGCGTTTATTAGGCGGTTTGTTTCAACGCTGCTTTGCTTACCATCTGTCCATTCTACTGTGATAATTCGATTGATGGGCTGTGAAACGGATGCGATTTTAGCCGCACTTGTGATGAACCTAAATTAAAGGAGATGTGCTCTTAAGAGATCACATTTGAGCTGGAGTTCAGTCCCAGAAAGCGAGTGTGGAAAGAGGAGTGAAGATCCCAGAAAAGGAGAAAATTAGCGAGGATTTTCCTGATCAATGGTTGGACAGGCAGGTAATAGAGGGATTAAGATGAGGTCCCTACAAACCAAGTGCAACAGTATGAACTTTCAAGGCAACGTACTGACTATCTGCTTACCTTGCCTGAAATCTTGCAAACATCAAAGCAGTCGCCTAGAATAAATGGCTAAAAAGTGACGAACGGGAGTGACGGATGGCAGTAAATAACCTAAATAGATACGGTCGATCGGTGAAGTGAACGCACAATCGATGCGTAGTCGAGGCTGACCTTAGGACCTGTGGATGACCGTGCGGCCAAGTGCTCGAGGCTGTTTCTATGATAACAGGTTCCAAAGTACTCGGACACCACAGAACGCTGTAGTGTAGTGCTTCCGAAAAGTACACAAAGTGAGCTGAGAGAAAACTACGCCTGGAAAGATTTTACTTCCTCAGACTCCTTACCATACCATGACCTTAAGCACGTTATTGGTTGAAGGAAACAGAGAATTCAGATCTCATTATAAACTAGTGTGTTTGCGCAGATGCCCATTTTTTTATTGTACTTACTCCAACAAA
>KN727324.1:8867-19182 GCA_000816745.1 Ancylostoma duodenale
CCCCCCCCCCCCCTCCCCTCCCCCGAGAATGGGTCGCCAAACTTTCAAAATTACCTTACAATACAAATAAAAATCCTGCATTAGTTCAATTTTAATCGCTTATTTTTATTGTAATTTCTTAAATAACTTTTATTAATTATCGATTATTGTAATTAATATTTTTGTTAATTTTATTCTCCATCTGGGTCCCCGAACCGGCGGAGGCCCCACTTTTTTTCCCGCGCCACCCCCTCCCCCTCCCGCCCACTTTCTGCGTCCGCCACTGCTTCCTATCTATTGTCAACTATTTGAGAATAGGAATACAATTTCATGAGAACTACATAACCATCAATTTCCCAACCCTCCGTTTCGTTTTCTGACGGAGACCCCATTTTCTTTTTCGCGCCCTCCCCCCCCCCCGTCCCTCTCCCACCACTTTCTATTCCAATGTTTTCCCCTTGGCTACGATCTCCGTGGATAGATCAGATCGAAATCCTTTTCAACACGTGTGAAAAATATTTCCCTCGAAAGCTCATACCATTTTCCCCGAGTTTTTCCAGAAGGATTTTTTTCCCGAGCTAATTCTTCCAGGACCCTCAACTACCGGAGATCTAAAAATTCTGGAATCAGCCTTGATTTTCGGAATTTTCTCCGGAACTACATAGGAAAATAAATATTTCAAATTTTGCTAGTATCTCGTCGTTCGTCGTAGCAGTTAATACCTAGTTCTCGTGTGTGGTCTAGTAGGACCGCTCGATGAACAATTCTATGCTATCGAATTGCTTCTCCATTAGAACACTGATCTGAAAGTGGCCGGGAGCAAATTGCCAATCTATCACTCGTCTGGCCCGTAGGGTAGTTAGCTCCGACTGATTGGCAAACCTATTTGTCCAAAGATTAGTTGCTGTTCCAGGTTCTCTGTGTTGTTTCATTCGTATGTGATTTTCCGGTTGTTTATGCATCCCTATGGCTCCTTCACTCCAAGTAAAGGTCCAGACTATGCTGGATGGAGTCGATTTGTAATCTGTGCTTTGCTGTTCCATTGAAAGGTGAAGCGGTGGAAATCGAGGATACTATTCAGAACTTGCTCTGTTCACTCAATTCGAATTCGAAACGAGCTCAAGAATTCATGATTCACCCTTTATTTAAGAGTGCACAAAGGTGTGAATATGAATTTTTGAGTACCTTCCGAGAACTTGGTTAATTTAGCGAAGCGAAGCGTACTACATATGTTCCTCCATAAAATGATGTACGTATCGTTTGCATCTGATTTGCCTGTCGAACAGACTTTCAACTCAGGAAACCTACATAGGAACCATGTTTTGCATCGGTTCTGCATGGTATTAACAAAATCACGGGTTTTTCTCGGATTAGCACCGGGTTCGCAGCGGATTTGGAGACGCATGGGTTCTGCATGGGTTTTGCATGGATTTGTCCATTGCTAGTATAGAATTACTGGTTTCAAAGAACCGTGCTTTGCACGAGAACGAATGTCCTAATCGTGGGATTTGCATCTTTCAGTATCATGCAAAACACGACTCCTAGGTTTCTCGAGAATAGGAGACGAGCGAAGTGCTTATAAAAGTCCAAATAAAAGATGGGGTGGAATTTACATACCTAGTATGAGAGCTGTACTTTCTGTAAATATCTTAAGAAGCACTGGAGCTGTAATGTTTACACATTTCCGTCAAGCAGTGCTTCAGCATCACTGCTTTTTCAAAATAAAGAAATACAATTGTAACAAGTGCATTTTCCAGGGATGAAGCCGGAAGAAAATTCGAGGTGAAGGATGCGATAAGATCTCTGGAAATAAGCGCGTTTCCAGACAAATTCTAACATACTACGTCCTTCAGCCTTACCCAGGGGGATCCCTTCGATGTCCTTGGGTTCCTTCGATGTCCTCGGTCAACAGCTTTTCCTTGTGTCATCGCCTCTTTCTTTGCATAACTGCATTGCTGCCGTTTTGGACGGAGAATAGGCGTGTGGGTGGACATCTTCCTACCGGGGATGGGATGAGCGGAAGTACTGTGTAAGACCGGAAGCCGGAAGTCGGAAGTTGTAGAAAATTTGAAACTTGGAATAATTTGGAGAGATAGAAACAGCATGTTTGGGTTGACATAGCTGGACCGTTGTCCAATCATGCAGAGATCTAGAATCCAGAAGCTCGCACAGTGTCAAAATTCAGGAATTTCCAAAATTCCGAAGCCGCAATTCCGCCCATCTTTGACTTGAATACTGAACTTGATTCAACTCGAATATTTTCATCGAATGCACCTAATACGTCATTCATTCCTATTTATTGTAATTGTAGTAAGCTAAAAGGTACGTAAATAAGGGTGAGCCAAATATCCCTCATAGTAGGGGACTTCCTGGGAAACGCAGCCGTTAGAAAACCTATTATGTAAGTGGTCCTTGTATTACTGAAGTTACATGGTTTAGAGTTGTCTTGCCTCAAGCCAAAGATCATAAGCCATGCATGCGTTATGGCCTTTTGTATGAACTTTCGCGTCTACTGTACTAATACACCAAGAAACACCTCATCAACTTCTTCAGCTGGAATGCACTCCCACTGAGACATGTATCAGACCTCCTAGACGTCGGGAAGGCTCCTTTAGTGCTATCAATCCTGAGAAAGTTTCCAAAATTGCACGTTTAACCTCGGCTAAGGGACCCTTACCCATACAACGACCATCAACCACGGCGAAATTATAGTAGAAAACCGGATAAGCGTTGAATTCTATCGGCTCGCCTAGCGTAGTCCGTTACAGATCTCTGCTACAGATCTCTGGAACTGCTTACAATGTCGAGAACCCAACGCATCACATCATGCTTTACTATAAATAGCAAGTATATTCAAATGCACAGAAGTGATTTTCAGGAACTGAGAAAGGGCAAGCGCACAGTGTGATAGGGAATTCTCTGAGATAGGTACCAATTCTGGACCACATAACCTAAATGGAACCCCAAAAACTAATTTGTGATCGCATCTGAAACTTGCTAGCCCAAAAGCTTGTCGACAACTTGTCTTCACACTTCTTGTTGACAAGTTTTCCGCCCAAAAGCTTGTTGACAACTTGTTTTCGTCCTTTTTTTTCACTGACAATCTGCGGAAGCAAGATGTCGACAAGCTTTTTGGCAAACAACTTGTCGACAAGGAAGTGTGAAAACAAGTTGTCGAAAAGATTTTGGGCAAGCGGCAAGCAAATTTCAGATGCGATCAGAAGTTTGTTTTTGGGGTTCTCGGTGAAATTTGAAAAAATTGCGCTCAGTGACTGTGTTCATTTTACGATTTCTACTGGTTGTTATCCAAGCCTTTTCTGGCGCTTTCAGCATGAACACATCATTTTCCTTAGTTATTACCTCGCACTTGATATAAGAGTCTTTACTACTGTGCACATCAGCCTTGTGACTCCTTGGTGCTGACCTTAGAGTTCCTCTTCTTTTTATGATCATATGCTATCTTCACACTCACTGTCCTTCCCGTCTTCCCTATATGGAGGGCATTGCAAGTTGACCTCTCTAACTAATGAGGGACTCAAATTTCAACACAAATTTCTGATATAAGTACTTCCTAGAGCATATTACGCATGAATCATGGGCATCAGCTGAGCATAGACAGCGTCACGTATGAGTAAATCATCTTGATGGGTGTGAAGTAAGGAGTAAATTTGGGTGCGTTGACCCGCTCACCATGGGTACTTTCAACGATGCATATACAAAGTAATCCAGCTATGTTTCTAGTTCATTAAAAGCCAGACAGAAACAAACCAAACACGGACCATCAGCGAACAATCGGCAGTCTTTAGGATGTTACCTAGTACACCCATTTTCGGAAGAGCAAAAGAAACAATACAGTACACATGGTATCACTTGTGTAAGTTTTCTCTTTTACTTTTTAAAGATACTCTGTATTATTGGTAAGTAATTTTATGTTGGCCTCTTACATCTGAACGGCACCTCTTCCCATCATACTGTTTTTCTAGCCTTCAACAGCTCTCGAAGAAGCCATAAACAATTTGTCGATAGGCATTGCTCTTTGCTCTAACCAACTACTCGTGGAGATTACGGCTGGTGCACCGTCATGTGTGGATCTTGTGCTTCCATCGTTTCCATGTTCGTTGTTCCACACTTATGCACTTTAATTACCAGCTGGAAATTTCGTCTACAGTGCCATCAACGTCACTGACATTTTTCGTTTTTCACTGTTAAGCTGCTCTTTTCGTTTTCGTTCTTTTTTGAAGGATTTACGCAGAACTAAGATTTTATTTGCAGTTTGCTGCTGTTTTGTCTACTGTGACCGAGCTACCCTGGAAGTCTTACTTTTTCTCATCTGTGGTCTAGACACTGCGTCATCACCGGCTGCAAATTCAATCCACAACCTTGGAACAATTGGATTGTCCGTAAACGTTTTTAAGGTCTACATATACATACATGTATGTGTTTTATTCTCACGAGAAGTCCATTTATCGTTAATCAAAGACTCATTCCTTGGGCTCCAATCGACCTTCACTTCCATCTCAGCCATTATGAAGCTACAATCTGTATCAAAAACATAGGGGCACTCTAATTTTTGCCCATAACGAAGCTCGCATTTTTGTAATAGGTCTAATTTTTTGATTCAGCAGATCAAGAAAACCTAGGCCACATGGTTCTAGTCATTAAGATCGACTCATAGAAATATTGTAACCCTACACCTGTACTTTTGATGCGCACTGTATAGCGTGCACAGTTTGATCTGAAGATTTCATCATTTCTAGCTTTTTAGCATCTCGAGCTGGTTGATGATTGGAAATTGTGGCAGAGAAACTCCTAAATAGAGACTCAGAGTAAACAACCTTCTAACGCTTCCACAAAATGGTACACAAAATCTTTTTTGGATGAACTCCAAATCCTTCTCAAGGAGCTTCTTGCACATTCTTGTTCTTTTTGAACAACTCTCTTCTAAAGTCGTCGATTTGAAAGCCCACCATCATGTGCAGTGACCACGTTCAGAAGTCAGCGGAAGTCGGTTGATAAGCTTTCGACGAGTGTTGTTTGGTTTCTTCCGGCATTTTGCAGAGCATTTCCATTTCTGACTGGCAAACTTGCGCTCGAATTCAACGAATTCTGGAGAGTTCACTGTTCTAGCGGAGCTTTATGGAAAAAAGTTTTGAGCGATGTCTCTGCATATAATTAGTGAAAGAAATCATGCAGTTCAAGGGTTTCATCAAGGATCACATTCAGGGAAGCTAACGGATAATTGAGATATACCGGCACAAGTGTATGGTCGGCTCATTCTGCAGTCCAAGAACTGAAACGTCACTGTTGGTGTAGGGAATAGGAGTCTCAATAATGTATCATTCATGCGCATTCTTTGATGCTGTGAAAATGTTTTCTTTCTGAGGACGTGATCAACATAGATGTCTCTGAAGGGAGTACAACAAAATGACTGCTCATCACTTTTGAAATAAAAATGTGAGCGATCACTCAAATGCCAATGTTTGTAAGTATTGTTGCGCAGCGAATTACAGAAAAAAATCGAACTTTTTTGATAATCAACGTTGATTTCGACGGTCAATTGTAGTCGTGTTCGGCTTTTCAAATAGCCCATTTGGACATGTTCTCACTTGTACCTGGGTAAACATGCGAAAAATCAACAAAATCGAATCAATATTTTGGTGCAAAATGGTTGTCATACCAGTGCAACGTATTAGAGAACCGGCAGGCATGTCCACACCGACCACTGATATAGAGATTATCAAATTTCTCTATTTTGAAGAACATCTGCCCACCCGCGCTGGATACGGCGCGCCACTTCAGTCCACCGTGCGTCACTCTGTGAGCGGAGGGTCCCAAATTTTCTGAATTTTCGACATTTGATTCCGAATGAAAAATTCGAATGTTCCAACATCGGAGACCATTGCAGTGCTGTACGATAGAGAGGAACAGCTTCAGGGCTTCCTCATTCTAGAATTCTTGGATGTTCTTGTTCCCGTAACAAAATTATTCGGTTTCACTCGGTCCCAAATACTTACAATACACATGTAGTGAGCATCGATGGTGCTGCACTTGAACAATATTTATTATTTATTATTTCTATGGCAGTGTTTTAACGCTACCGTACCAGCACTCCGCAGCAGCCTCTCAGCATGACAAATTTATTGTTTATCTCTTTCCAGATGTCCTACTTTTGACACAGAAGAAGTGCTGAGGGGCTTTTCATTCCGGTATGCGTAGTTGACAGCGCTCCAGGCAGTCGGCGCTGCTTTTCAGAGGAAGCTGGTGAACTTCGAAAACAGCTTTTCAAAGGCGATGATTTCTGGTTATGAGCAGCTATTTTGTGCGCAGGGGCGAATGTGGCCTTTGTTTTCGGCGTTCAAGTCAAAGACCGCGTGTGACATGAATTCATAACGCTTTCATCTCTTTCATCTACCCTCTGAGGAGTGGGTCCAGGATGAAATCTCGGCTCTAGCAGTTTACTCTTATTTCTACGAAGTTCTATCAAAAGTACAAGCTCTCGCGTTCGCCGATTACTCGAAAATCGTTGACTCTCCATTCTTTTTGCTCAGACGCAAGAAAAAGTACGAGCGATGGATAGAAGTACATCACAATCCGTTTTTCTCAGAAAGGTATCCCTATTGTTGCCGGGGCCAGCGCACACCATCAAGAAGGACACACTTTTCAGTGAGGGGCTAAGTGTGACGTCAGAAAACCTAAGGCCTGCTACTGTATTTATCCGAGACAGCTCATCGGCGTAGGAACAGAATGCCTTCTTTTCAGGATTCTTCTGTATCCTGGGATTCAAGGAGGCTTTATCTTGACATCCTCCTAATCCTAATGGGGACTTGTGGAAAGAAATGACCTTTTGCATGCGATAATCCTTAAGTAGTCGCGTGTGTTCTGTTAAAAATTTCTTATATAAGTCACCTGAGGCGTTATCTAAAATCTGCATTATGATCAGGTAATATACTAATCAGGTAATAATATAACAATTATTAACAGGCATAATCTAAAAAACTTGTTCCGGAATCTTCTAGGCTGTTGATCGACTTGTCCGTTGACTATACTCTGAAATACGTAGCTATTAGCGAGAATTCATCGAAACACGCCTCAATTTGGCCTTATTCTTATTTTTATGGAAGATACACGTATAAGTACATTACTTTGATATCATTATTAGTGTGTGTAAATACATTACTTTAGTATCATTATTACTAACAATTTATACTACTTATGCTGTTTCCTGTTAACTGTTGTTTGAATCCGAATAGCATTTGAGTCTTTCTGTGGACCATTAATCGGGGACGGTAATCAGCAGTGGCGGACACGGGCACTACCCCCAAGAAAGGCACGCCAAATTTTTCGAAATTACTCTATAGAATGAATAAAAATTTAGTATATCATAAGGTCGCCAAATTTTCGAAATTACTCTATAGAATGAATAAAAATTCAGTATATCACCATTTTATCGTTTATTTTTGTTATTATTACCTTTCTAAATGTTTATCATTAATTATTTTGATTGTTCAATACTTAAATTAATATTTTTCATTATTCTTATTTTCCACCTGCTTCCATGAAGCGCTTTTGGGTCCCCTGGCCCCATTTTTTCTTCCACTCCTCCCTCCTCCCCCCTCTTCCCGCCCACTTTCTAAGTTGGCCGTCGGTAATCAGGGATAGCGAGCCCAGATTATCCCAAACTCTGACACCGTGTACCAACTTTCCTTTTTTGCCACTTTTCTCGGAAATTTCTTCGAAAAACCTGGAAACAGCGAAAAATCCTAATCTCAGCCGGAAGTTCCTTTCAATTCGGCAAGAACCCCTATACAAACAAATCCTTCTGTTGTTCCTAGGAAGCCCTTTTCAACACGGAAACAACGCTACAAAAAAAACTGCGTTATGTGCACTTCGAAGCTGAACTACTTTCTGATATCCTTTTAAAAGTGTCAGCATAATCCTCAACATTCATAATTTCCCTACTCAAACCCCCCTTCACGCCGACGCATTCCTTAACCTCTAATAATAACAACAAAGTTTTTGTTTTATTCTGTGAATAGAGATCTAAGCATGGACGCTGCTGTTTTTTTTGCTTTTTCTCAAACCCTTAGCCTACGCAGCTAATCGTTGATACGTGGAGTTGAATCCATATTTGGTTAAAATAGCCATCAATGGGAAGCTTGGACAAGTTTCCGTTCCATGACACATTTATCCGTGAACAATCCGTTATCCGTTTTTCGGTATTCAACAATTGATGTGGTATAGCTAACACAAACAAAGTTATCGGCAATTTTTTAAGCAGAATTATCACCGCGATCAAAGAAAACAGCAGTTTTTAAACATACTCCGAGAGGTTTTTCACAGATTTTCTCTCCAGAATCACAGTTATTCACTAGAGTTTTGGAACACACTGATTTTTTGGAAGAAAAAATTCCATGGCAATAGAAATCGTTTACTTTTATCTTCTAACATGTGTTCTTAAACATTTATTCAGCATATTTCATTAAGTTATATGAACGATGAATGCGCTGTTTTTATATAGCCACACCGATTTCGAATGAGAATTTGTCCGCGGATAAATGTTTACCTCGGGAAGCGGGTGCGTATCCAGCAGTGCTGGACACAGAAGTTGATAGCCAGGCAGGGGGAAAAGTGTGGAAAACAGAATTGAAAAACAACTCCGCCACCCCGCGCACCCAAATGGAATAATGAAATTATTAAAAAATATTAATTTTAATATTAAAGATTTAGCGATAAATATTTTAAAAAGTAATAATGAAAATAAACATTTGCCGATAGGCAGCCATATTTAGAGTAAATAGTCTGTCCAGTCGGATAACCGCGCACCAACGATGTTTTGGGATGGTTTGGATATTTATCTATTTACTCACTTAACCATATTTATATGTATTTATCTTCATTCAATAGAAATTTGCCGCGGACATTTATATCAAGTCGTTTCGCTACCGGTTGTCATTTTTCAGTCGATAAAGATCTTTTGTCGGTTCAGACGTCAATTAATCCTAGCTCTCACCAATACGCAGCATTTTCATCAAGGGATTTTCAAGGATAAAACATACTGGATAACATAATCGATGAAGAGGGTGAGTAATGGATATACATATAACCTGTGCATTTTCCTCTCAGACCTAAAATTGCGTTTTTACTGAGCACCAGCTCGAAAGAGCTTAGAGGGAAGGGTGCCCATACATGTTTTCTGTTTGTTGAGCCTTCCTTGTTTTTCGTCTACCACTATTTACGTACTTTTCCGTAAACTTGCCTGTGTAACTGCATTTGGTCGGACTAAGTTTTCGTCTCGATGAGTCCGACCAAACAGCAAATTGCCGTGCAGACCTTCTTCCTCTCTGGACTCGTTCCAGCAGCATCTTCTCACCCCAATTCCCCGCATTTTGTTTAAAACACGGGTCTCTTTAAGGTAAAACCTCTATAGTTCATCACCAAACTGCCAAATGTGCGGATATTATTTCCATTCAAATAAATGCTAAGTGATCAACTTTTATTTGTTCGTTTTTTTCGGAAATGAGGTGCCATAGACAAACAGTCCAAAGCATTCTCCTCATTGAGTATTTCGATCATAATTCTCTTTAGAAGCCATAGACGACTCTTTCATAGATTCCCTTCAAACTGTACCTTTTCACATCTTTCTCCCTCGAAGTATTGCTACTCGGTTCTTTGCAACTTCGGCGCTTCATGGCTAGAATTGTCTATTTTCGCAGTTATAATCACTGCTTTGGAAACATCGCACAGCAGAAGCATCTAACATCCGCCCAGATAAATACCTCGGGGCTTTGTCATATTCAGAAACTGTTATTTGTTATTGCGAACAGATTCCCACAGAATGGCATCTGTTCATGGCTCAAGTCCTGCAAAGCCAGCAGTCGCATTCATAGGTATAGTGAGGATCGATGGCGGAGTGTTCTTCACGGGCACGGGAAGCACGCGACGCGACCGCGCCGCTCCCGCTGAAATCACTATTGTAGTGGCAAATCTGGGTTTTCTTGATAGTTTTTCATCATATTTGATGTTAACTAGCAAGAATATAAATATCAAGCTCGCACAGTGCCAGAATTGGGGAACTTCCGAACTTCCAAAACTGGAATTCCGCTCATCCCTGGGCCTTACACCATAAAGGTCCCTAATTTTGGTGCGTATCGACTATCGGTGACAAGTGAGCGACAACGCTAGGAATGGACTATTGTAAATCAATATGTAGTTATCGGTGGCGGACGCAGAAAGGGGGCGGAAGGGGGGGCGTGGGAAGAAAATTGGGGTCTCCGCCGTTTTGGGGACCCAAACGGAAAATAAAATTAATAAAAATATTAATTACAACAGTTAATAA
>KN727325.1:10393-28106 GCA_000816745.1 Ancylostoma duodenale
TTCCATTGATAGCTCATACAATATGCTAAAAAAGAAAGAAACGAGAAATCGTAAAGTATAACTAGGATTAAAGGAGAATAAATTGACATACAAATTGACCACTGAGTACTGGACCCCTCTGGCCAGCCAGTTCAAATATTATTGGTACTGTTAACTATTGGTAATTTAATATTTAATATATTTACCATGCGTTACATTTGACAGTGGAAGACAAGCTTAGATAAACATGTCTAGAATTAAAGGAAAGGGAACTTGAAAGTTACTAAAATCTCAGCATAACACCCACATAGGCACGTGCTCACTTCTTCTTGCACGTGAAATTATGGAACCCCACTTGAAAGATACTTCGTAAGCACCATAAATACGAGTGTGCGCACTTTAAGGGCGAACGATTCTTCTAAAATTTCACGGTTTAAGGAGCGCGTAGAGTTCTTTCCCTAATTCTTAGTGTGTCAACCGAATTAAAGTGCAAACGCTTCGAATCTGATCATGCACAAAAACGGGAATTTCCGCACATGAACGAGCAAAATTGCATATATGTAGCAGCTGGTTGACTCTGATTCTCAGGAATTTCAGCCTCATTTGATACATCGACATATTGGACATGGACAACACTTATACTTACTCGGAAATTATAGCGGTAGATCGATGCGGCATGTGGAGACAGTGGAGTTAGAGCGGGACCAGGATGATATTCCTGAGAATTTAACAATGCTGGAAACTGGTAGCAGCGCAAGTGAACCACTTTTTTTGTTTATATGTGTTACTCAAAATTTCCGCATGAATTGCTCTTCGATTAATCGCCACCGAATAGAGAGGAGCATCCAGATGAGAATAAAATTAATCTGTGACGCTAAAACACATACACACACTCAGATAGAAGGATGGCTAATAGAAAATGTGTTTGGACGTGAGGACCACTAGTTCGCACGTACTCTGCACCAACCCGAAACAAGTCCCGCCTTAAAGCTGGCGAAATACCCTGGTGTATGTAGAAAAGTGGCCGGCCGCCACTTCAGGAATCCTCGCCGAGCTAATGGTGGCACATTTAATTTGAAATTCAGGAAATGCTGTTGTATTTATTGAGTGAAGCGAGGTACCAGGCACTATCGATGGAGCTCTGTTGTGGTATGTAAGTGAAGATTAGATGGAAAGTGAGGGAACAAGAATAGCAATCGCAAGAAATCCGTAAATCCTCGTAAAGCTGCGCTTCCGCTCTATCAGTTCTTGCCCGATGATGTGGAGGATAAGCGTTTTTTGTTATGCTGCTCACAGAGTCTTGCTTTATATTTCTGTATAGGTATAGGTTTATTACACTTGCAGAAGGCAAAAAGAGAAGAATAAGAAAAAAAATCGGCATAACTAAGTGCTATCCATCCAAGGAAAGAAAAAAGGGACGAACAGCTAGACGTAAAACTGCGACAGAATTATAAAAGGTGTCTTGTCATTGGATCAGTAAACTTGAGAAAGGTTAACTTGGACTCTGCCTAAAGTCAGCGCCCACGATAATTTTCATGTCCGAAATTTCGAATGTTTTGTAGTCTAAACGATAGTACCAGTAATTCTACGCAAGTTCCACCAGTGGTAACATCAGTATTCCTGAGATGTGACAAGTAAGACGTGGTATCCGGGTATCCTAGGATGAGTTGTGGTGTGATGCAATCAGCTGTTTTCTACTGCACTCAGTCAGTTTTCCACAGAAGAAGTTTGCTTCCCATGATCATTTCGAGGAGTTTTACTCGCACTAGTTTTTCATCGTGACCCCATTTCTGTAGTGTGGTGGTAAGATTACAGTGAGAAAGATAGAAAAAATTTCATCTTTGCCAAAAAAAAGGCAATCTGATTGGTCACTATCCCACTTTTTTTAGCCCAGAAATCCCGAAAATTTCTTCTTTGATGGATCAACTCGTTCTTAAAGGTTATCTGTAAAACGTGAACATCGTATAATTCTACAAAACAGAAACCATCGGCTTCAGAAAACCAGGTACTATAAATTCATAATCAACAGCAAATTTCCAACGCAACGTTTCAATTGATTCTGGATGAGTCCTGAAGGCAAATTCTTTGTTATTTCCAGAAAGACACTACCAGCACGAAGAGTAAATTATCATTATTATGAATTATCTCGCTCTAACGTAGGTCTGTCGACGAGTGAGAGAGATTCTAGATGACACACCTCTCGCACGAGACATTTCCAGAAAAAAGCGTTATTGCACTTCCGGAGTTCTCAATTTAGAACTGCACCCTTTCCACTTATTGTACAATCCACAGAACCTAAAAAAAAGAAGGCGAAATGTCGTCCCCAAAGCGCGCTTTTTGAAATGTATTCGAATCGGAGAACAAAAGAAGATGTCGGACGGGCAGCAGCATGTGCGACAAAGGCACGACGTCCACCAAACGAACATTGAAATATTACGCCGAAATTTCTGCTGTCCAGGAAGGCAAAGCCGGCGTGGGAATCTGTTGTCGACTTGTTTTGAAAAAATTAAAACGGCTGTGGAAAACGCTGCGAGAGAATGTAGTCCTGATTTACAATACGTTCTATTTCTCTGACTGAAAGTACATATAGGGCTGAAAAATAGGGAGTTGACAACAACTGCTTCGTAAGCACCCCAATTGGGAGATCGTTTTGTCTTTTCTTGGAAATCTTTTTTTTATACCAGAGGTAAGAATGAGTCATTTTGAGGAAGAGCATTCCCAGAGGTCCTAATCCAGGAAACCACTCCAGTGTTCTCATTATACCCACCCTAAGAGCAACCAAAAGGGTTGCAGAGAGTGACAAGCTGACATGAAACATCGCCTTCGATTAAGATAGTGACAAATTTGCAAAACACCGGAGAGTAGATGTACTTTGAGTGTCGACTTCGTGCTAGAACGCGCATTTAGTAAAGCGAGAGAAAAACAGTATGAAAACGTAGCGTCATTTTTCTCAACCTAGCACTCATGCCGGCACCCATATTCGGGGGAAATTTTGAGAGGCAATAGTACTTGAAAATTCCAGATTTGCACGAATATGGAAGCGTCGGATGCAAAGATGCGTGGAATTCCTACAGGACAGTTCGGAACTGCTTGAACTTTGCGAGATTTGCGGTAGCTAAACTAGACTAAGTTACAAGTTAAGACATAGCTAGTGTGACTTACTGTTTTTCCTCCACCTTTTCCTGTTGTGTTAGTGGACAGTTACAACTTTTCTCTCTTAGAACAACGAAAAATTCGATTTCTGCAGGAAAATCCTAAAATGCTCGGACCGATCTGTTAGATTCACTGAATTGTTTTTTTTTTTCTCGAAGAATTCAGGTAAAGCACTATTTATCTATACTCATTTTACAGAACAAGTAAAAACTTGAATCAGTCATCACTGCTCTGGAAAAGGCCTTGGAATTGAAGCAATCTATTGGAACACTTCCTCCACTCCGAATTCGTACGCATTTTGAACTAAACAGTTTTAACTAACTTTCAGTTGAGTTTTCCAACTTCCGACATTGCGAGTACGTGCAATATTCCCTCCCATATATGGTTGGATGCCGGAAAGCACCGGAATACGGGAATGTTCCCGCTCATACCTGTTTCAGACCATTAAGCGATCACCATTGTCCACATTTATCAGCAGAACCTGTGCCATGAATTACAAAAAAGCTCTCTGGACAAAAGCGACTTATTTGGAATATTTCTTCTCAACACACTCCTTCAGGAATACAGTGAAGACGTTAATAAGTAACTGAAGATAAAGCAGGTTCCACAGTTGACAGAATATTATAATAGTACATCAGAGGAGATTTCTCTTCGTAGAGCACTATGCTGTTAATTCCATGAAATGACCTAACAATGAGGAGCTTATTAAGTAACTGATGCTCAAAGATCGGCCTCAACACGCCAACAACTTATTAGCAGATCAGACTGCTGAAAACATATGAAGGTGGGTTTGCAAACGCGTCTAGGGCTTGGTATGCATAGTAGGTTGGTTGAAAAGTCTTCGAATAGTTTTCGAAAGTCCTCTGGTAAAGCTGCAAGGCGATATTCCCGATCTTATGGTAGGCAATAGGCAAAGTTACTGTTCAACTAGGCATTCTAGCCATTTTTCTCGAACACTTCTCCTTCTCCTGCGATGTGGGAGCAGTCTTTCTTCTGGACTATGTATCAGCCTCTGCGCCATGTCATACCCATACTCATGATTGAGTGTGAGGGCTGCGGAGATATAGCAGAAAGAAGTTTGTGAAGAACATGCACTAAGCTACCATATCATCATGAACGTGTACAATCGCTTCTTTTGAGGGAACTATGTATTGCTATTCCTTAATCAACTGATGAGATTGTTATGTTTGAAGTGTAGAAGTTTCATGTTTCATGCTGGTTTCCATGTTCTTTGAGGTTGATGAGAAAGGTGTGATAGCATCACTTAAAACAAATTCCACTGCGTGTATAGAAGTGTATGTATTTTGTTCTTTACCTTTTTTTGTGAAGAAGATATCATCGGTCTGATAACCTTTTGTGGCTCGCGGGCAGATCGATAAAGATTTGTGCTCAACCTTGGCGTTCCCAGTCATAGAGACTACTGATGACATGTAGCAGTAGCCGTTTAGGAAAATTTCAGCCTACAACATTCCCTTTCCTGGACAGACTTTGCTCTGGCTAGTCCATCGTCTCGTTACCAGCATAGAAGTGAGTACGAAACTAAGGTCACAGTCTACTTGGGCCAAGAAACATGATGCAAGTTGAATAGTTTGAGTTCTGAATTTATAACTTAATATTAGGGTAAAATGGAGTTGGGGGGAAGGGGCCCTCGGTCTTGATCAATAATATGACCTGTCCTGCACGTTCTGACTTGTTTGCAGTTAAAGTAAGTACTGTACGTTAGGAGAGCTAACAAGTCAGAACGTTCTGGACGTGTCAGCTAACAAGGTTGAACGTGTGGAACCGGTCATATTATCGACTTGTACCAAGTGCCCCCCCCCCAACCTCCATTTTACCCTAATATAATGGTCCTTTGTTTGTTCTTTCTTGTCTACATGCCTATGCGACATTAGATGGCACATCCGTTGGGGTGTCATAAATGAATAAATAAAAGTAGACGATATCTGATAATTAGTTAGACAGATTCAGCAGTTCATATGTTACAGCCTTGTGTTTGTTGTGTTTGTCTTGCATGTGTTTTGTCTTGTTTTGTCCAACAATTTTTATGAGTCGTACTTACATATTCGCGTATCATCTCTTGCTAGAGACTGTATGTGAGCATTTCATCCTCATGCTCGGGGCGCTCTAGCAATCAGAATAAACTTGTTGTGAGTGTACAAGGTACCTGAAGAGGTACATATAAGTCTACATATAAGTCCCCCTTGGCAGAGAATTCTTACATGCGGACCGTACTACAAGTGCGTCACGGTGCATCGGCACTACGACGAACTCAGGGCAGTCATCTTTTAACTTCCATCCTCTTCATCCCACCTACCCATCTCACTCTATCTTGCACAGACAAATATGGGTCAGAGAAGCTCGTACAAGTAAGTGCTACTAAGTACAAGTTTGCAGTCTCGAAGAGGACGCAAAGTCTGCGCCATCTGAACTCAACTTGGAGGAGCTACTGCGTGTGGTAAAGGCTGCTGCACGAGTAAGTGAACATCGATGCCGATGTCTACACGCAACAGCTCAGTACTTTGAAGAACATCACCGATGAAAGGAAGGTATTTATTCAATGAATCTACTTCCAAAATGATAATGCCAAATCACACGACGCAAGACAGGTGAAGTCAGGGCACCTCAAATGTGCCTGGACGGTCTTTGCTCATTCACCTTATAGCCCGGACCTCCACCGAAATGCCATCTATTCTTGGATTTCGCCAGTAACCCGAAAGGAAAGGACTCCGAGACATGTGCTCAAGCCGAATTTGCACTGAGAAAACACTTTGCCTCTCACAACCCTTCGTTTTCGAGAAACGGTAACCGCAAGCTGCCCACGCGCTGGAAGAACACAACCCACTCGAGCCTCTATGTGCAATAAACTTTTACGCTTGAAAAATCTCCAGAAGTATATTCGCATTAATATGCCAGCAGACAGAATTATTAGATGTCATTAACGATCTACAATAAAATGTAGCAATTTCACTGCAGCAGAGAATAGACCAAAGCTTGCTTGGTAATGAAAGAGAACTTTCATCCAAACTAGGGCAGCTAGATGGGAGAGCTACATTTTTCTTTCTTGTCTTGTTAGATGTGATTTATCATAAGCACGCGTTACATTAAATAAGCCAAGTTCAGATGAGTGACCACAAGTGGCGAGCGCAGGGGAGCCCCCCCCCCCACTCCGAGAATGGGTGGGCAGGGCAGATACTTGAAATTACTTTTAAACAAGTAAAAATCTCGTATTAGTTTATTTTTAATTGCTTAATTTTATTACTATTTCCTAGATAATTTTCAATAAGTACTCATCATTGTAATCAATATTTTCAATAGTTTCATTTTCCATATGGGCTCCCAATGCAACGGAGGCCCCACATTTTTGCCCCCCCCCCTCCTACCCACTTTCTGCGTCCACCAGTGGTAAACACCTATTTTGAAATATCCAATCGTTTTTACTGGAAATGTTAGTTTATTTCTTGACACGTGAGTAGACAAAGCAAATAAGTAAGTCAATACACATTATTGTAATTAGGCACACTTTTCCAGCTGTTTATGCTAAGCACTAGCAATGCTAGGAACGGGAATTCGATGTGATTTTCAAAATAGTTTCAACTAGAAGGAGGAGTTAGCATAGTTTCCTTCAGAAGGATTTTTGGGATATCTCTCAAAATCATCCCGAACATTGGCAGAAGTTTTGTCACGTGCTGTTATTGTTCGGAACTATTGAATTTTGACTGGAGCGAGTATACACTATACTTCACTGTGGCGAGTAAACCCGCTTCCAAAACAAACACGAATAGACAGTAGCATCCAGCTGGCCTGCCGCATCGCATAGGCGGTGTGGCGCGGCAGACCAGATGGGTGGTATTCTGTGGTGCAAGAGTGGTTGACCGACACTGTACTCAAAATGTACTCAAAACCAGAAAGTGATACATCCAAAGTAGAACCGCCCTAATCTTTTTATTACTGCAGTATCTTGTTTTTGGTATTTAGCGTTGTATTTCTCTATTTGTTTGCAAATTTCAAATCATTTAGCCATGTTGGCAGCTTTCTATGGAAAAAATGAACTATCGATTTTAATTCTTCTCTAATTGGTTTCCCAACATAGTTATGTCGTAAGGATTAACGTTTTTGTATGGTAGACATGACTGAATGTGGTTATCCCATTATCTACGTAGAACCTCGGCAAAAATGAGTTTTCAGGCCCGTTTTCTTTCCAAGCGCCCTCCATGAAACCATCACTGAAGTGCTCAACACTAACCAAAACATAATGGGTTTCCACTACGTATGAACATAAAGAAACCAAAGTGTCAAAAACATTTCATAGGATTCGAGCATGTGTACTAAACTCAGCGGACATGGATAAAAATGAGTCCATTTCACCAACGGAGAATCTACTAGCGATGCGCCTAATAAAAAGCTATCTATTCGTCCACAGCAATCCATAAATTTCTGAGAACCTACGCAAACTATGGATCGTAAATCGAGAGCGGCACCAAATGGTATTGAGTTAGTCTTTGTGGACACGAGCTGATCTGTTGGATCTACTACATGCATTATAAGAAATGTGGTCTCTAGGCTTTCCTGGAAGCCGTACTGGAAGAAGCGACAATATCAGGAAGGCCGATGGATAAATTGGGCTAACAAGGGAAGTAATCGACCAAGAATCTATGCGAATACTGATGAAGCGCATCCCTTATGAACACCACATTTTGCTGACTCAACAGATATTGGAAATTCCGGGCTGAGTAATAGCAGTAGTTGACTATGACCAGTGACACCAACTATTCATCTTCATTTCAAAGACACGAATTTCCGTGGATGAACGCAGCCATGACCCAGGATAACAGAAAGGGTTTGGCTTCTTCAAAGAGTACCCTTCTTAATTTGCACGTCAGAACGAGTTCAGGTATCAGTCAATGGGAGATTTTAGAGATGAACAGATCGCATGAGCAAGGAATGGACCAGGCGGTAGCCTTTTTGTCGTGGATGAGCCAACAGCGAAGAGGTTACGTGACTTGAAGGCCCTCCAGAAAGCTATTGGCCACAGAATGAAATCTCTAAGAGGTGCTAATGGAGTTGGACTCAGGTACACTAACTCAATAAACAGGTCATTCTTTTACCAACTTTTTATGACGTGGTATGAAGTTGATTATCAGAAAAGGAGCCGTAGAACATCCCACCTATTCCTTAGTAGTAATAGTATCGAACTGACAACTATGTGATATTTCCATGGGATAAAACCTTTCTTAAGCACCATAATTACACTACTAAAGCACACGTAAACGGCGGTGGAGAAAGCTGTAGGCTTTCACCTGAAAAAAAGGTTTGTCACTACCTGGTGGTAAAAGTATGCGTATGGAAATTTTTGCTTGTGAAGAGAAGCGAGTAGAAAGCAAAATGTTGTTGGAATAGTACAGTTGTGAAAGAAGTGCAAGAATTCATCGTCTTTCTGAGTAAAGCTGGAGAATTATGAGAATTGCAACCAGAGTCGTGAACCAAGGTGAGCCCCGGACGAGTTCCCGCGTGCGTCGAACAGGGCGCAGAAAAATTAAGAACGATGGATGAATAACTGAATAACTACAGAGTTATGGTGCTCGCTCATCATTTCGGGGTAGGATCTACGGTCAACTGGCACATCGTTGAGTTAATAGCTCACTCTGGCTGCGTCGTTTGCATTTCCAGCAGCAATTTCTACCCAGATAATTCAATGACTGTTATCTTCACGGTTTTAGTGGGCTGACAGTGCATAGCACCTAGGACTTCCAAACTTAGAAAAGGAAATTCCCACAAATAATTCTAGGTAAACATGCATCTAGCTGGTTTATTATTACAATAGAAATGGAGCATAGTTGTGGCTCTCTACCGATGAAAATTGATATTCTTACTAATACACAACTAGAAATGTCTACAGTGGAAGAAAGAAAGCTTTCTCATCAATATTAGGTTCAATTCAGGCGAAGAAAGAAAATCACGAGTTACCTTCACGGCAAACAGCAATGGAATTACCGACTAATGAAGCTGATTCAAATGTTGTTCGAAGATATCATAAGTAAATTCTCGCCAATATTTGACATGTGTCTCATGTCTCCGCTGAAAAAAGAAATCAATTCAGGTGTCACGGGCTTCAGAAAGGAATCTTGTGGCCAATTTTGGGGATCTCTCTTGTTGCTATAGCATTATTTCAAATCCCAAGGCTGTTCCTGGTCACAATCACTTTGCTGTAGGCTTGGCTCACATCTTGAGCTGATAAACCACCTACTACTAAGCATTAATGATCAATGGAGCTGTTGTTCTATAAACATGAACTACATGCAGTACGAGAGATAGCAATGATTTTTGAGAGCAGCCCTGCACAACAGCAGAAATGATTCACACACAAACAAGGAAAGAAGAAGCGAATCATCGAATACGCTACACAATAATGCGAATAAGTTGTAAAGAACAGCATGGATTCTGCACTCTACAATGCAATTTTTGGCACCTTATCCAAAAAATTCAAGAATTTGGGAACTAGAAGCTTCCAATTGAAAATTAAAGATAAGAAAACGAAAATAGCACCGGAAGCACTCTTTTTCGGTGATTTGGGACCAGAGAAGTCTGGGAGGATGGAGCGCTGACTTCTTTTGTCGAATGCTCTCAGCAATTCACTGTATGTATATGGCAAATAAGCATTTGAAGCCTCAGCAATTCTAAGATGAAGTCAAATGCGTGGCACATCCCAAGAACTGGTTGATTATGGCCGACTATTTTGTCCTTTATGAACAAAAGCGGAAAGGATCTTAAATATTAATCACCCTAGTTGTGACGAGAAGGTGGAGAGGAATTAAGCTTACAAAGTAGGAGGAACTGTTAGTATCCTTATTTTTTGTTGGCATTTTGCAAGCCATGCTTGCACATGTTGGAACATTCCGGATCCCTTGGAAATTCGAAAATCTCTTTTCAATTGTTGGTTAGTGGCGAAAATCAAGAAAATAGGGAGTAAGCATTTATCTTGCGGAGATAAATCTAACGTTCACATTGTCCTTCCTGTCTCGCTCTTTGTAATAAAAGGAAACTCTTGCTATTCCAGGAGGAAAATAAAGGAATATGATGACCTAGTTGCTACAAACAAGATGATACAAAAAGAAAACAACTTTCATGGGTATTGGCAATAAGGGGGGTCTCTCCTTTCTAGTAGCAAGAGCGCCCTTCTATTAACAGAATTTCTGAGTATTTAACTACCACAAGTATATTGGTAGTACTTAGTTGACAGTTGACATTTACCTGAGATTTTATGTCAGAATGCTTTTTGTCTACAAATTTCTTTGCTTCTGTTTTTTCTCTAATCAGACTCCAAAGAAAGTTGTCTAAATCATGCGTTTTCGGTATTTTCGGACAAGAAATCTTTTGGTTTTCTAGTGGTTAAACCAAGGAATTAGTTTATCGGAAGCGTAAGGATTTAGTTTAGCAGACCTTTCGGATATTTTTCTTGTCTGTGAAAAAGTTGCGCATGGAAAATATGGCAAGAAATAACAAAATGGGCGAAAGCGCATGTCTACCTCTTCTAAATGGTTGTGCACTAAACCAAAGGGGACGCCTACATATTGCAAATGGTTCTGCACTTAACCAATCTGACATGGTTCAACATCATGGGAAGTTTTATTCCAAGATTTCTATGAAAGCCGCCTTTATGCGCGACCACGGGATACAACCGCTATTCAAGGAATGGTTAGCGCCCTTACCATAAACAAGTGGTTAAAACATGAAAAACTGTTGTTAACGGTGGTTTTTCCCATTTCACCTCTCTATTTCTGAGAATCATCTAAAATGACCAAATCCACTGATCATGTAGCAATGCCAAGCTGACGGTTTGCAGCTTTTCAAGGATCTAGATGTCAGCATGTATGGCCTTGTTTATTTATTCGGCCGATAAAAAGAGTATTGGATGATTCACTTTGTTTCGGCCATTTCAGCCTAATACTACATAACCTTGGTTCAGCCCCGTAATACATAACTTTACCTTGATCCTGTGCAATTATTCTCACATAATTCGTTCATTAGTAGAGGGCTTCATAAAACGCTAGCCAAGAAATGCATCGATAGTTAGCTTGATAGATAATCCAAGAGAGCACAAAATTTTTGGACGCGAAGAACGTCGAGGTTGGTTTGCTAGCATGATTTCGCTTCTAATGCCCTCATCCCGACTCTGGTTGTCTTGAAGCCAGTGGCAGGATTCCTGACGTTCCCGAGAACCACCTATGCTTCCTATTCATCTAATATGAACGAGTTTCTAATGACGAGATTCTTGTAGACAAAGTGTGATACATCTTACCCTTCTCATATTTAGTTGTCATCGTGGACTGAGGCGAGTTCTTCAAGCAGTTCCCTGATTTTTCCCGGGAGAACTCCTCCACCCCCCCCCCCTTTCGTTAGAACGGCGAGTTGTTTACTTATTCTCCGAGTATGTTCATGAATCCTACAACAGTAGTGCACATCATAAGAAGATTAGGATTCTTGTCCAACGAAAAAACTGAAGCCTCCAGAGTGAAGCATTCCGTTCAACTGCAACAATTTCTGCTATAGAAGACCGGCTCTACTTTAAGATCCACGACGTAGCGGATTTGAGGATGTGGGTTAAGTGAACGCTAAGGTGGGATATTTAGAGAGAACTGCGAAAGTTAAGTTTGAAAAAGAAATGCAGCTTCCTTTCTGGAAGATGTGGTAGTGCTCGAAGATCCTGGGGAAAGATACTGACAACTTGCTCTCGTGTAAAGCAGCAGATGTCACTCAGTGAGCGGTGTACCCGAATCTTCAATTAAATAGGAGTCTTGTCTCAATAAAATTTTCTGATTACTCTCATTTTTTTCTCGAGAGGAATAAGGAATAAGTGATATTTATCAAGTTAAGAAATACTCAACATCCACGAAATTCCTCAAGCATTTTTGTGTTTCAGTTATCCTCGAACGTGGAAGTTTGCGAAATCTACATGATAGATTTAGCAGCATAGAACAAAATAACTTCAAACAGGTTGCCTACAGGGCGCATAAAAGCACTAACGACATGATCGTCTTCTAATACAGTTACAGCTTAGTGCATATTTCGCACCCTACATACAGTGATGACGTAATCCAGAGCATGAATGCTGGTTAATTGTTGAGCTTAGCTACTAGTGACGTCGTAGTTACTTAGAGGTAATCAGTTGATGGGCTCATATAAGGGGTACGTGCTAGTGCACGCCAATGATCTCACCTTTTTTCTGAGAATGTATGTGAAAGTGTTGTTGGGGGGTGGAGGTGGGCCGTAGTAGGGGCAGGGGTGGAGGGGGAAGGGTTGTGATGAGATGTTAAGACAGATATGGTTTCTGACTAGAACAATGAAGAATACTTGTCTTTTAAGAAAATGTTTTCTTTTTCAGACCCAGTCTGTGGCTTCCACTTACGATCCTGGTTGAATATTCAGAGGAAGCGGGGTAATGGGCGCAAGAGAACCAATTTATGGTTGCTCCTTCTTTAGGTTTCAATCCTAGGAAAAAAAAAGAAATGCGACCAGAAAGTAATCTTTCTCCTCCTCTCTAATCTCGAAATGTCCCGTTAGCTTATTATTTTATTGATGAGCTTGAGCCCATTTAGATTGAAGGTGCACTCTAAGTGGTTGACGGACTTTGTTATTAAAGCCTCCCAAAATATAATATTCTCTATTTCTAGAATTCCTTTTCAGAAATTCTAAAGTTGCTGAGGGATGCGAACCTCCAACCAGCAAAAAGTTTATCGTCTACTTGTGCCAATTCTGCTGTCGATGATGTTAGCCGGAATTTAGTTTGTAGCACTAACATCTCGATAATAACAGTGAAGATCCATTCGAATCAGTTCCTTGTGGTGTCGGATTTACAAGATCTCCGACGAAGATGCTCATTTCGAAGCGTTAGACCAAAAATTAAAAATCCATCCGACAACTTGGAAAGGGGGCTGCCAAAAGAAGTCAAGTAAAGAAGTGGCGAGTTTCACGCGTCAGTGAACACATAGGATTACGAAATAAACATAAAGTTAATGGATATTATATAACTGAAGACTAAGCACGCTTGTGATGTGGTAGCGAGAAAAGATGGTATTATAACAATATGCAGTATTACCACCCAGGAAGTGTGAAGTTTGGCGGCTTGTGGATTCGAGCGTGGAGTAGCAGAACGAATTGAAGCGATGTAGTAGCATGTTATCGAATTAGAGCCGCTATTTAAGCACGTTGGCGTTGAGCAGGACAGACGTTCCTGGATAGTTGACGTGGAGCAAGATAGTCGCAGAAGTTTTTTTACATCACCTTTTTCACCCTTCGCCCTCTTATGACCTTCCACCCTACCTTATCTTTTTGTGAATTACAGAATAATAAACCAAATCGATGATCAGATAATCTGACTTCCACCAAAAGGAAAAGCATTTTGGAAAGTACTGTTTATTTGAAGGATAAAATGCGATGGTTGCATGAAAACTATTATTTTCTATAAGTTACAACTTCAATCTCCAGTTGTCTAGCTCTTAATAGAACTACAAGGAACGTTGGAAATGAAGGCAAAGCACATTGGTGGAATCTTCCCAAGTTCCTACCAATTTATGAGACATGAAGTCATATTTAAGAGGAATGACATTAGAAGCAAAAATATCAAACACCATTCTCCTCCAATCCCTTTAACATAATGCAGCGCTCGTGCAGTTTCACGCCTCTGGCACTGAGTTCATGTGAGTGCCATTAATTCGGGTGAGGTCTTTTGCTCCCTATTTCTACTTATTATAAGTTAACAATAAGTATAAGTTATCTCCGATGCATTGGAAGCAGTGTCTAGACCCCGAGATCATCTCCGTTTTTAGATTTCTATGTTTTTGCAGTACTCAAGAGACTTCGTGCGCAGGAGATAGCACCAATATGGTTCTCTGCCAACACGCCGGAAAATTGGCTTCTAAACATCTCATTTTGTGGTGAACTAAATGTAGTGTCTCACCTTAGGATCAGTTCTGAAATTTTGACATCTGAAAATCTGCAGGCCACGCTGATCACAATGGTATACGTCTTACCCTGAGATATTACCCAAAAATCCCTTCCAGATCCCCTTATTTCTGGAGAGTTTGAGGTGTTCGCTCTACGACACCTACCCCAAGTTGAGGAATGGCGTGCGATGACAAGGAGTTGCGCTCCCAACGTGTTCGGCGAATGACACCACTGCTGCCATGGCATGCCGCAACTCATGATAGCTGTCGTAGCGTGGGCATCTCAAACTCTCCAAAAATACGGGGCTATAATAGCGGGCTTTCAGCAATTTCCTGAGGCAAGACGTATGCCACTGTGATCAGCGTCGCCTGCAAATTCCTTGATTTTAAACTCTCACCGAGGAAGGAAAATTGGGTGAGACTCCGCGTTTGATCCGCCTGGACTCAAAGGAGGGAACACAAAACATGGCGTTCTATTGGAACTATACGTTTGATACTGCTCGTCGGCTGAATTCTGGCATACCTATCACGGTAAGACTTGATTTCCAGTGATCGCTTCGCCATGAGAAGCTGTGCAAGCTTCCCAACTACCTACCGGTGCCGTTCTGGAAATAAACGAAACCTAGTGATTGTAAGTGAATTCAGTTAGATTTTTGGTTAGCTTAGGTTTGTAGATATTTCCTCGCCAAAAAATTCCGACGATTGAATCTGGTCATGTTAGGCAAGCAGAAATCCAGCTTCGGGTCTTTCACTGCCCTTTATCCATTCACCTACCTGCAAAACGTGGGATAGCTTTCAAAATCAGGAATTTATGAGGTCCCTTGAATGCAACATGATTCTTCTTTTTCCTCTCCGGTATATATGGTCTAATCATGCTGACGATGACAGTATTCCTACGGATTAAATCGCCATGTTACCTAGTGAAGTGGAAACGCAAGTGATTGTTAGCGGGCAACCATTGTAAGACGTCAATTAAGCTGTATTTCAAAAGGACATATAAGTCCTTGCAAAACACCATCTAACAGCATTGAGGCAGCTCAATCAGCTTGTATCTTTATGTACAGTACATTTATTCACTTATTACTATTACATGTGTTTGTAATCTAGAGGAATTCTGCACATTTCAGCTTCTTCCTCTACTCTCTTAAGAACAACCTATTCTTGCGCTACTGCAACCGTACATGTTGCTGGTTTATGTATTATCTATATTAAACGCTTAAGAATCTCATTTTCTTATGTAAAATTAGCGATTTGACCATATTCTGGTCAGTAGATCAATAAGCGATGTTTCCTGGGATGGCGCTCGTGACGTCACTAAAATCAATATTTTTCAGTGTTCTGATCCGGCGCGAGTTGTGTTCAACGGCTAAATTCATTCACTTCTCTTGGCTAAACATTTTTCTCCTGCATATCATGGATATTTTTTATTATCATACCATCACCACTATCTTTGCTTGTATTTCATACTTTTCATTCCTTAAGAGATGCTTGTTGCGAATTGAAGTTGTAGTCTGTGGATATCAGTATTTTTCTGCTCAATTTCAAGCTCAAGCACATCGGCCTCAGGCACCATGCATGCATCACTGTCATAGTCATGTAATCCTCGCGACTTTCTAACACTTTACGTTGAAAAACTTTTCTCGATTTATTGACCTTCAAATCCTTCAGTTGAGTAGTGTAAAGGAGTTACGCTTTTTTATAATGTAATTTTCTTGATACTGATCGCAGAATCAGTGGAAAAACGTCATGCTGGTGTTCATCAAAATTGATACTCTTGTGGACCAACTTGGTATTATTCGGTTTTTTTTACTGCGTGCAGTTAAAGCTATCAACCTTACAGCTTTTCGTAATAATCATATCGTGGATGAACTTCTTGCATGTACCCAGCATCCGGAAGCGTCATAGCCACGGAAATGCAAGTTACTCGATAGTGCTGGATAAAGGTCCATAAAAGTCTTTTCGCAACCACGATCTACTGTACTTTTGTTGTTTGAATGATTTATTCTGCGGTGTGTCTACTGCCATGTCGCGAAAGTTCCCAAGGTTCAGTTAACTTGTTAATTTGGAGCATACATAGGAAACTGTTCCAAGTCTTACAATACTCGGGATTCGGGAACTATCTAAAAATTGGATTTTTCGAGTAATGCTATCACATTTATGTCGTGCAATCTTTTAACAGCCCTCTCAACTCCCAGCTCTGAAGTGTGATACGTCATCCAAACTTCAGCCATCTAGAAATCGCTCAGTCAGAATGACTAAATTGTGTAATGTTTCTTTCGGAGCTGATGGAGTAACTCATGCTTCCTGCTTTCCGTCTCATCTCCTTCCAACAACAACACCACTCCCTCATTCTGCTAGGCATTCATCGTGTGGGGCAGAATTCCCATTGTCTCTTACCCGACCACTGCCACTGCCAGTCTTTACTTCAAAATAAACACATGATTTACAGCCAGAACTATTTCTTTTTCCAATTTTTTTTCATCATCCAGATATACCCACATATCAGTGGCGGACGCAGAAAGTGGGCGGGAGGGGGGGGGGGGGACGTGGGAAGAAAATTGGGGTTTTTGGGGACCCAGACGGAAAATAAAATTAATAAAAACAATAATTATAACAATAAATATGTAATAAAAATTATATTAGAAATAACAATAAAAATAAAGTAATAAAAGTAAACTAATACAAGATTTTTATTTGTCAATACTGTTCTGTCTCTGAGCTTCATATTCTATTCCACCACCAACACTGAAACACCTCTTGACTTCAACCCGCATCTACGAAGCAAAATGTCCCGAGCAACATTGCCAGTACTGTACCGAAGAGAAAATATGTCAGCTACGGGGCACCGTATACCCCATCAGGTGTGATGGTTGCGGAGAGAAGTACGTGGGGGAGACGACAAGACCACTACGGAGACGATTGGGTGAACATCGCAGGGCACTGACAAACCCATCCTCTTACCCGTAGGAGAGCTTTTCAAGACATCGCACCTTGAAACATACCACCGAGCGTGCTCCGACTTTCAAAGTAACCGTCCTTCACCGACATTTGACACAAACTTTGAAAAGAAAAATCATGGAGGCGGTTGAAATTAGGAGGCACAATCCGGAAATCAACAACAAAGAAGAGTTGTGGGAGGTGTTGCGGTTGATTACTTGATACGAAGTATAAGCCCCCTGCTATCTTTAGTTCTTCCGTGGTACCCTCATTTCATACTTAACAGCGTAGAGGTGAGGTTATCGAATTACTCGTGTTAAGATGTGTTCACGTGTTAGCTAAGTTTTCGAATATAGGTAACATTCATCACTGGTTTTGAAGTCGAAAGACTTGTCGACTGTCAGTCATTTGGTATTGTTATTGTTCTTTTGCATTTTTGTTAGCTTGTGACCAGAAAGCAATTTGTTGGTAACATTTAGGTTTGAAAAAGGCGTTAATGCCGAAAGCTAACCAGTAAACATATAAGAAAGAGGAGTCTTCAACACATATACAAATACAAAGAACAAATTTTTATTTGTATTGTAAAGTGATTTCGAAAGTTTGGCGACCCGTTCGTCGGGGGGGGGTGGGGGGGGGGGGGTACGGGGGTACGGGTCGGTACGAGTAGGTCCGACGGACGACCGAACGACGGAAGGAAGGGAGGA